>JAPSGF010000035.1:5638307-5913444 GCA_035772895.1 Perdix hodgsoniae | reverse complement strand
CTCAGCGCAGGGGCCCGGCCGCCGCCCCGCGCCGCGAGGGGCCCCGCACCTGCTGAAGCCCGCCGAGCCCCGCCGCGCCGCCTCCCGCGGGCCTCCCGAGCCCCGCCCGTCCCCCACCGCTCGTCCGCTCCGCCGCTCCCCATCGCTTTCCCCTCCCCCAAGCGCTACCTGCCCGGAAGCTGGCGCCGGGCCTCTCGTTTCCGCGCAGGCGCGATGACGCCTCCGGCTGAGGCGGGATTTCCGGGTTGCCTCCCGGCTCTCGCGAGAGTTGCGGCAAAGCCGCGGCGGCGCGCGGTGCGGTACGTTGCGGCTCGCGCCTGGCGCGCGCGCTCCCGCGGAGGGGACGGAAACCGAGGGGGCGGGGAAGGCGGAGCGCCACGCGGGGTTCTGCCCGCGGTGCGCATGCGCAAAGCCGTCGTCCTTGCCGCGAGAGAAGCGCGTGACGTGGCGGCGCGTGCTGTTACGTAGCGTGCTGCTATTCTTTGTGCTGCTATTGCTGTTATTCTTTGTGCTCTTACTGCTGTTACGCTGCGTGCTGCGCGCTCGGTGACCGGGATGTGCTGCTGTCTGACTGCTCACGGCTGTTACGCCGCATTTCTCCATCCAGAGCCGTTGTCCGCGCACCATTGGGTTCATTGCCTCGCGTGGCCCCAGCTGCCTGCTTACCATTTCCATAAAAGTACCCAGCAAAACGCCTTGGCAGCTCTTACACCTCAGGCGTCGTTCAGCGTCTCGGCTTTAGTCCTCATAGCACAGCAGAAGCAAATCTGAAAGCGCTGCTTTGCTAAGCGCTGCTCTCTTATCAATTAACCTTGGAGCTGTCAGCATCTTCTGAAGTTTATTTGGATTCGCAGTTTATCTCCGCGGTCGATAGTTGGCGTTCTGCACGCTCAGCTCGGGTCCGCGGTCCCCGCTGCAATGCGTGCCACGTGCTGCATCTGCACAAAGGTCTCTGTCACCTTTAGCGAAGAGAAAATCCCATTCTTGCGTTGCTCGGAGCTGAGCCTTTGTCTCGCGCTGGAGGGTTTTTGACGGGCGTGCAGCTCAGGGCACAGCCTGGCCAACGAACAGCTGTGTGTTCAGTGCTGTCCTGTGAGCCAAACCGAAAGCAAACGAAGACATCCTTTACACTAATCTCAGAGGCTGTAAATCCTTCAGATAGAACCCATATCTGAATTGAACAGAGGTTAAAAAGGAACACTGACATCTGTGCAGTTCACTCTTATCACCGACTTTAGCATATTAAATTAACAGTGCTACCAGGGCAAGACCAAGTCCAAACAATGTGCTGGACAACCTTTATTCTCTTGAAATGCCAGTTTCCACTTCCTCCTCTGCATGTACCTAAATAGCTCGGAGGAATCACGTTGTTCCATATTAAGTCCATGATAAATAACAATTAGCAGCAACAGCTGAGAATTAAAAACCCTTTCCTCAGTAGGAAATAGTTTGCATTAGTCAAAAGAAAGTGTCAGTGGAAACAGTAGCAGTCTCAAATGTGGAAATGAAACAAGAGGAAAAGAGATGAAATGGCACGAAGCTGGGAGGGGAGTTAGGAATATTCCTTCCAGAAAAGGTTGCTTGATAAAAATATAATGGCAGGTACCAAAAAATCAGGCAGAGACAACAAGGCACCACCATTACTTGTGCTTGCACATCACTGCAATTCTCACTGCTGCTAGCTTGAAATTCTGCTTACAAAACAGCAGCGTGTATTGCTTCACTCATGAGGGGCTGTATGATGCCGTGAGAGGAAGTGGTCCTTAATTTTCCTTGCATGGAAAAATAAACACGGCGAGTTGTGTCAAGAAACACCTTCCTTTCTCAGAGCTCAGGACACTGTATTTTGGGCAAGTAGTACAGATCAGGGCCACATCTGCATAATAAAGACAACACTCCAGCACGTTACATCTTGCAATACTGTAATTACAGACTTTATGGTCGGTAAGCATATTTAAACACAACTGAGCCCAACCACATTCTAACCTATTTGCATTTCACCCTCATATAGAACCAATGCCTGTAACTGGTTGATGTAGTGACAGCTGCTGCAGTTCATAGGTTTAGTGAGACGTGATGAAAGCTGGGCTGCTGGGCTTTGACAGACTCCCCTGTAACTCACATGGGTTTAACAAACACACCTTTGACCATTTCAGTTGCACTGGCATCAGCTTCTTTGTGCTGAAAACATGAGTTAGTGCCTGGTAGAAACTACTTATCTTTAAAGCAGAGCTGTTTGTTTTTTATTCTCAGATACAGCGATTCACTCTTGATGAAAAACTCTTACCTGCAGAGCTGTATTCTGAGTGACAGCATGTGCACATGCACAGGGAGCAGTGCCAGCACTAACAGTGACATGGTACTGACTTCACATGACTTGTCTGGGAGGGGACAGCCAACTCCTGCCTGGAAACACCCCGGCGCCGGTGCCTAAACCCTCATAAAGTTTCCACAGCAGTAGTGAAAGGTGAGGAGTTGTACTCTGAGCAGAAACAAAGGACCTCTCCTAGGCTACAATCAGCAGGAGGCGAGCAAAGAGACAGAGCTCAAAGGTATCCTGGCTTGAAAACCCCTGATTGAAACTGAAGAAATAACTTAAAGGCACTGACATACACTGACATGTATGTTTAAAATACAGTTGTAAGCTTTTCTAGGAACTGTAATTGCCTTCTGAGCTATGCAGAGCTTGGCACGATAGGAGACCGACCAGACACAACATCTAGTCCTGTATCTGGCTGTACAGCGTGGCTGATGCGCAGCTTTTGTGGAGAGCAGGTAGGTTGTCCTTACATTTTCTTTCTGTAGGTCTTGTACTTTCGCAGAGAGTGGAAGACAAGGTGGTTTGCCACACTGCCCGTGCATTGTAAAGGTTGATTCCAGTGAAGTTCTAAAATAGAAGACTCAAGCAAGAGGGAAAAAGGAGTCCCAAGCAGCTGGGCTGGCAGCCAGTCCATCACTGCAGACATCTCCAGTTATTCCTGCCAGCAGCAGGAGCACAAGATGGGTGCAGTACAGGGGAAGTGGGCACTTGTGCAGTCTCAGCATGGGACTGTCTGGGCAACAAGAAGTGTAAGGGAGCATGACTAATACTACTAATAATGTAAACTTTTAATGCACACACACACACAAAGTCTTTTTTATCAAAGCTTTCTAACAGTTTGTGTTTGTTTGTTTGTTTGTTTTCTGTTGATGTTAAGCATTTTAGAGCGTGGCCTGGACAAGTTAGTGTGTTCTGATAGCTGAAATGTAAAAGACAAAGCAGAGCTCATATTTAGTTGTTGGAGAAATGATGAAGTACATGGAAATAAAAGAAATAATAGTTCGTATTGGAATTTGTTACCGCCTAAAGCCAGAAAAACATTGATTTACAGTTTCATTTGGATCAAACTTTGTGTTAACTAGTTAGAGATAACCTCAAAGGAACTTCTATTTTAAACAGCACCGGTTCTGTCTAATGCTTGCAAATAGCTGCAGACAGCTGAGGTCTTCACTGATTGCTTCAGGGCTGTGTAACATGCCAAAAGAGATCAGTGCCAAGCAGTTGGAAGGACTTTTTGTTTGCTGAAACAGCCATGGTTACACGACTGCTTCTGTTACCATACCTGGTGCATTCTGAATCAGAAAAGATAATCAGCAAAAAGAGAGCAATGGGGAAAAAACCCAATCCATCAAAATGTATCTTGTTTTAATGGAAATATCATGAAGTTTTGTCCTGTACATGTGACAATAAAGGTAGAATTTGAGATTCTGGGGAGAGGGAGGATAAGCGGACATGGCAGTACTGTTTCAAAATGGAAGGTTTTGCTCAAGAATGGCTCCTGTGATAAAATGATTTTGTGATTATTTAAAAAAAATAGGAGAAATAGAAACTTATTTACGGACTCTTAGAATGTGAGGCTCAGCCAAGCAATGGCTTCCTCTTCTTGGCAGCTCCAACCAGAGGTACATTCTCCATTGTGCCCTTTGCATGCAAAGATGCAGCACTGCTGTATGGAGCTGCTAATGGGAACTGAGACATCTGCACCTCTCAGATCCAGTGCTGTCTATTACAAGATCATCTAGGAGTGGGATAATCTTACTGCAGTCTCCATGGCCAGCACTATTTACTGTACTGTCACAGCAGGATAATTCCATTGTACTGTTTTCTGTCTCTGCTGGGTGGTTGTAGAGAAGTTTAGTGGCGCATACAACAAACAAGGGACATGAGTTATAACAAGGGGCATTCTGACTAGATGTTAGGAAAAAAATACAGGAGAGGTAGTCCGACGCCAGCAGAGATTTCACAGAGAAGCTGTGGAGTCTCCCTCTGTGGAGATGCTCAGAGCTCAACCCAAGGCTCTCAACAACCTGATCTAACTTTGTAGTTGGTTTCGGACTGAGCAAGATGTTGGACCAAGTCTCTTCCAAGTGAAATTGGGTTGTTATTAGGTAGTGAAGTAAAACATCCTTATTTAAGGTGAGTGTTGGAACGGGGACCGGAATGGCTCAAAGCACCAAGACATGAATGGGTTATTCATTTGGCATGTTTCAACCTTAGTAGTGTTTTCATAGAGATAATCGGCACTCCTGCACTGAGAGGACCTGTGTGACAAGATGGGAGCATACTATTTATTGCATAACACAAACTCCTTCATCAAGATCAAGAGGTCTTTGCAATGAAGATAAGATCAGTTTGTCCCATGGCAAGTTATTTATGTTGTTCTCTCCAGACTAGCATGTTATTTGTTATTGTAACTCCTAGGAGATGGTGTTCTCCATCAGGTGTATTATAGTCCCAATATGTTTTACCAATGAAGTTTTGGTTGGCAAATTTGATGCAGAGGGGGAAAAAGAAATTAGAAGTTCTCATAGAATAGTTCTGCTTGCTCACAATATCTCGTAGTGAGGAGCTGTCTTCTCTTCCCATTGGAATACTTGCAACTCTAGTGTTGAAATACAGGATTGGGAGTTCGATCTCTTTTTGTCTTTTTGTCTTCTTTCTGTTTTCTTTCTTCTTCCCAGAACTGTTTCACTTCAGTAGTTTGGTGGACTGGCCTCATCTTTTTCTGTCCTTGAGTAAGCAGGGATGCGGGTAGGAGGAAGGAGTCCAGCTTTTCTCTCTGCTGCCCATCGATCTGCAGACTAATCTGTTGTAGGGAAACAGAGCTACAAGAAGCACTTGAATAGACAGAGTCAGATTTGTGAGGCTGTACCCAGAAGGCTGCCGTCCAGTCTCCTGGATAACATGATGGTTTCTTTTTGACAGCGTATCCCTCCTTTCTGAAACACTGCAAGAGGAGTCCTCCCAAGGCGCTTGCTATCATCACAAAGGTAATAGAACATCATCTCTCTAATGAGCCATTGTCTAATTGTTCGTACCTTAGACAGGTGCCTTGGAGTCTTCTTTGTATGTTACCTTAGGTAACATAATTCACCTCTGCTTGATTATCGTTCCAAGAGCAAAACAGATCAAATTGTGCCATACTCAGTAAATCTCTCGTTCATGTTATTAGAATTCATGTGCTTTTTTCTTAATGTCTGTGCGAAACCAAGAAAACCTTATGGAATGTTCCCTCAGCTTTCGCTAATTACAGTTTATGATAAGAGTGCAGCAATATGAAAACAGCTACGCAATAATCCCTATGGCAGGCACAGCACACCTCCTAAACTGATCTTTCTGTGGCCAAGGAGAGCAATTCAGACCCAGCAGCTGCTTCAACCTCATGCTCGATTCTTTCCTTTCTTTCTTTTTTAAGTTCAGAAGTGGCAATAAACAGTCCAGACAGAACCAAACACAAGGAGGTCTATCATGAGGCAGCCGCCTGCCCTTTGGGTTTTAATCCTGAAACTGACAGCTACTTCTGTCATTTTCAACCACGGCTGGGCTTAAGGCAGTGATGATTTTCTCACCATGCTCTCAGACCATAACTTACAGTTCCTCTGCCATGCGGGTGAGGGCTGCACGGTGCTCTGCTGCATTAATCCTTCATGGCACGAGCTCACATTATAGTAGTCAGGGTATTTTTGTTTTCATTGTTGTCAGTTTAGCAGCATGCCTGCCTTATGGTAGAGCACACGTCTCGTGTCATCGTTTGCTTGGCAGTCTGTGCAGGGCTGTTCCTACTGAGTGCTGTGTGTTTCTGGGACAGACCGAGGGAGAGAGCTGTACTGCAGCACACCAGCTTTGCTTTGGGCTGTTCTTCCATTTTAGTTTGCCACCCTTACACCCCCGTCAGCATTATGGGAAAATACTAACACACATCAGGAAATAAGGGAACTTTTGTAAGGCTTTCTTTAGAGAGCCTTTTTTTTCTTGTACAGTAATGAAGGATGGACAGGGCACAGAGAGTAAATACCTCAGTTTTGCAACTAAACTTGCAGATGAAGTGATGTGCCGTTGTTAGTGGTGCATTCTTCCACCCTGCAGCTGTACAGAACTCACTCAGATCACTTCTTGTTTCAGATGAAGAAGGACTCTGGGTATTCCACCATGGCTGCACATCGGGAGCAGGTAAAGACTCAAAGTCCATCTTTTAAAGTGTTGAGCAGGTGCTTTGGAAAGCTGGATGAGCTGAATAACCTTCTAAGAGCAGCAACGTATGCATCAACTCTGACCACTTCAGCACGACTGGGAGGTCATCACTCATCATATCAAAACATTTTCCCAGCATTTTTTCCCTCCCAGTGAACCACAGCTGTAGCACCGAGTGGCAAAAGGCCTCTTCTTGTTGCTTGCACAGCAGATACCATAATACTCCACATAGCCAGGAACTGTGGCACCCGACTGGGCCCAGTGCTCAGAGTGGTGCTGCAGTGCTAAAAGTGCTGCTGCTAAACAGTCTGTTTCCCAGCTGGCGTGCCCCAGTCTCTTTACCTTGCAGGTAGGAACTCCAGTTGGCACTTGAGCTATTTAGCAAATTGTACAAGGCCTTTGATCAGTGGATCAGAGTTTGGAAACCTCTCTGCAGGTGTTGCTTGCATGAAGAGAAACAGGGTGTTAGCACTTGGACTTGACGAGCAAGATTTTTTTTTAATGTGAACTTCTCTGTCCCTGCAGTTCATGTAATTATAGTGCATGGGATCCATTCGTGTAATCACTTCCTCGTGTGTGGTAAAAGCACAGCCTCCAAACAAGACAGTTTCTATCAGGAGGCTTTGAAAATAGCTGAAGTGCTGAACTTTGGCTGCTCCCTGCCCAGCATCAAAGCAGGTGGATCAGAAGTCCTTCGTTTTTGTGAGTCTTTGAGATCTTCAGCTGGAGGACACTAAGGAGTCAGATACCACTTGGTGTAACTAAGAATTCCAGCTCTCTAAAACTTGGGAGCTTTTCTTTGGTGTGTCTGTCATTGCAGGAGAAAGAAGGAGTTGTAGGATAGTGTTCTGTTAAAAGACTCAAAGTATTTTATAGCTTTTTATACTTCTTTCTTTTTTTTTTCCCCTGGGTATGCTTCAGGCTTAAAGATTAAGAAATCCTTACGTACTATCAGCATGCATTGGTGTAACAAGGACAACATGGATACAACTGGAAGCGTGTGAGCTGTGAGAGCAAATGTCCAGCCCCAGATCCAGCACGTCCTGCTGTGGAGCTGGGACAGGTGACTTTTGCCAGCCTTGCATTCATAGTGGAGTCACCCACTGATAATGCTGGCAAATGACTGTATTGCTTTTAGAGTAAGCCTGTAGGGCTCACTGACATGAAGCTGAAGGGCAAGAGTCCAGGAAATTATTTCCTCCTCAGTTGCTAACCTGACAAAAACTGAGATGATAGGAACAAACATTTGTTTCAGTGAGGAAAGTTTCAGTGCTAATGAGCAAAGTTCTGTCCTGGGACAGATAAATATTGCTGACAAGTTCTGGGCAATGTTTCATATTCTGTAGCTGATACAGAACCCAAAAGAGCTCCTAATGCTGAAAGCTGTGTTGAGAGGCTTCCTCTGCATTGCATTACCCAAAACACACCTGCATTCAACAGCTACTCCTGAGCTGCCTCTCTTGTTTGTCCTCTCTGCTGGGAGAGGACCAGGACAACAGCTATGAATCATGCTATTTTTACTCCAGTCTGTTTTTGCAGCACAACACACCAATAAAAAACAGGAAGGACAGAGTTATGCACAAGACACTACCTGGTTATTACACTGCATTGTTTCAGTTGCATTTGTTTTTTAGTCATCCTGATGATAAATACAATGCATATTCACCTGAGAAAACTCAAACTAAAATTTCTGAACTCCAGAGTCAGATCACAGAATTGCCAGGGTTGGAAGGGACCTCAAGGATCATGAATCTCCAACCCCCCTGCCACACGCAGGGCCACCAACCATTCCACCTAATGCCAGTTCCAACCTGGGGCTGTGCTAGAAGACAAATCATTAATTATGTATTTGTCATATATTTGATAAACATTTTTAAACATTTACTCCCTCTATTTCAATATCTTTGTTCAAATATATTGAATACTGCTTTTTGAATATTCTACAGGATTTTTTAACTCCTTGTTGTTGTGCAGTTGTTCTGTATGGATGCTGTGTGGTGCCTTCCAGACCAGCTGTACTCCCAGTACTACAGTTGGGTTATATCTGTGATGGGCACAAGGCAATGTAATGTCCTGTGTTAGACCTCTGTTATGGGGGAAAGGATAAGCTTCTGAGCACACGAGTCTGTCTTTAGAATCAGTCTTCACAGCTGAAAAGGGAGCTGAGACAGTAGCTCTAGATCACCTGAGCAGAGCTGTTCTTCATGACTGCAGGGGGAGAGCCCTTTGCATACCGGCAGGGAGAACAGACTGGTGTCTGGCTGGGAGAGATACTGTGATGGAGCACCATTCCTTACCCCATGGTCTTCCATTCCTACTGTCTGAGTTGTTCAGAAACCCTTTGTAGCACAGTTCTTCAGGTACTGAGAAATCTGTCCAACAAAAATGGGGAGGGAAAATTCCGTGGCCCTTAACTGCTTTGTTATTGAGTTCTTCAGAGTGTAAAACAATACAGACTGACATAGGACCACCTGTACCACATACGTTTCAAATACAAAAGCTCTAGTATAGGATAGCAGCATGCACTTAACTCTTGTTTCTTGTGCACAGGAAGAGAAGCTCTGGGCTGCTGTGAAGATGTCTGCCCTTGTCCTTGGCTCGGCCCTGCTGATATTCACTGCCTTCATGAACTCTGTTTCTTGGTAAGGTTGCTCAGACAAAAGAGGCTTGTGGAGAAGTGATTTTGTGGAGAGGGGATAAGCAGACTGTGAAAAGATGAGTGACTAGGAACACTTATTCCCACAGGTGTGTGCAAAAGATCTGGGATGCTTCGGGCTACTTCTGGCAGACAGCATGGCTGAAGCTTTACTACCTGCTCGAGGGAAGGGAATGGTCACTTTTCCTCTTTGGTGAGTTAACAGCCCTTTGCTATACAAGGAACCATCCATGCAGTGCATCTAAAGTGGAACATGGATGTGCCATCCTCAACTCACTGAAAACACACATAGCCTTCTGTGCCAGCTACAGCTGACGGCACAACCATGCTGCCTTTGGAGTGGTTCCTCATTAGACCCATTACATGGGTTAAAAATTTGATCTTTTTGCTCCTACTGAAAGCATAGAAATTGCTTCCCTATGTAGACATGCTCTTTGCTCCTGTGGTAAATGAATGACTCAGTAGAACTAATTTCTGAAAGTAAAATTAGTGATTTTTACGCTTGCTGTAGTACATACACAACCCTTCTCCATCTGTGATTAACTGTTGGTGAACAGGCTTAGCAAGGATGTTGCAAGGTCCCAGGGATCAACTCAAACTTATCCAATGTGTGTTTAAACATCAACTATGAGGTAGATCCCTGTCCTCCCAGAAAAGCCCACAGTTTTGGCAAATTTTAGCCTATGGGGCATTTATGCAGTTTAATTTCCT
Organism: Perdix hodgsoniae; assembly: GCA_035772895.1. Taxonomy (NCBI): domain Eukaryota; kingdom Metazoa; phylum Chordata; class Aves; order Galliformes; family Phasianidae; genus Perdix; species Perdix hodgsoniae. The sequence continues at coordinate 5,903,566 of JAPSGF010000035.1, read as the reverse complement.
CACCATTCCCTAGGTCTAAACTGGGTTTCAGAACCTACTCATTCTATTTTAAAGCATCACAGCGCAGGGGACCCAGCACATGTAGCTCCTAGTGAAGTCCTCTGGATACTACTACATCTGTCCATAGCTCCCAAGGTATTTAAGTATCTCTCTCTTCCTGACGTCGCAGGGGCTGCATTGGTTCCTAGCCTTGCTTTTTGGTGCTTCAATGGAATCCTTATGGTGGCTGATGTAACAGGAAAGCCAACTTTCATTACCCGGTATCGCATTCAGCTAGGCAAGAATGATCCTGTAAGTATTTCTGTGTGCTGCTTCTCCTAGCTAAACACTTCTTGCAGTCTGTTAGGTCAAGAAAGGGGAGAAGAACCACTTATGCTTTTCTCTTCCAAGCAGATAGCTCCCTTTTAAGCTTTGAAGACTGATTCTAAAGATAGGCTTATGTGCTAAGTATTGTATATCTATTGCAGAGGAAGGCAGTTCTTGTAATTAGGCTGCTGATCAGATCTTGATAAGTCGATCCTACAGCTAACTAATGAAAGCAGCCAACAAATCTTACAGCTCTTTGTCCTTTGAACTGATACAGCTTCTGATATAGCCTGGAATCCTGACTTCTGTTTTGCAGGTGGACACACAGAAATTGCACCAAGCCATCTACACAGCGCTGTTTAACCAGTTCTTTGTCTCCTTTCCCATGCTTGTGCCCATGTTCTACGTAATGAAATGGTGGGGCAACACCTTCAGCAAGGAGTTACCCACTTTCCAGTGGTTTCTTGTGGAGCTGAGCATCTTTACTGTAATAGAGGAAATCCTCTTCTATTATTCACACAGGTGAGCTGAGCACAGAACAGAACTGTGGTTTGAGCCCATGCCATTAAGCTTATACCCATCTCTCGAAACAGCAATGGCCCTGGTCCACCCTCTTCCATCAGTCTTGTGTTTAACTCATCCTTACTGCTTGAGGCTTAGCTGCTGCAATGCTGCTAGAAACTACAGGGAGCAAAAATGGGTAAAAACTACAGAAATGGCAGCTTAGGAAGAGAAAAAGAGCTATTTTCTTTGAAAAGAGGAAAATGGGAGTATCCTGAAAGGAAAAAAGCTTAAGAATTCAGAGACTGATGTCCTCTTCACCTGAACAGCACGTACAAAACACAGCCTAGCTCCCAACACTACAGGCTTTCTGACCATTTACTCCAGTAGTGGAAGATAAAATAGAAGCAAGGATGGAAAAAACCTGCAAGACCATGCAGAAACAAGCACAGCATTCTCAGAAACACACAGATTTCCCTTGTGGGCAATGGGAAAAGAAAACGAGGCCATTTCTTACTAAGGATCCAGGAAACCTAAAATCTTGTCTCCAATTGTTACCAGTTGGAAAAGTCAGAATAGTAAAAGTATGAGGTGAGTCTTTCACTCCCAAATCTGAGCAAATCAGTCTTTCATAGACTTGACTTTATGGGATGTATTTGAACTTAAGTTTAACATCAACCAGCAGACAGTGAAACCATTGGATGAGGGCTGAGTGCTAATGAGAGGAAACCATAGATCCTGTGCTGCCATTCCCAGCTCTGAGATATGTTTTAGATGGACACAAGCAAGTCTCTGGGGGATGTTCTGTTACTCTGCACTCCTTTCTTACGGGGTACAAAACTACATTTCTTTTTTTTGCTCTCCTTAGGCTTGTTCATCTCCCACTCCTGTACAAGCACATTCACAAGAAGCACCACGAATGGACAGCCCCCATTGGCGTGGTCTCCATTTATGCTCACCCATTAGAACACATAGTAAGTGGATTCTCCCATGGTCACCTTCCACTTCCTGCATGGAGTGCAGTTTCCATGGGTTGAGGAGCAGCAGTAAGGGAAGCAAAGCAAATGCTTCCTTGGAATCTTCTTTCTTTGTAGAGGTGCATAAGCTGAGGTGCTAAGCTGCATTTCCAGGAAGCCTAGCTGTAGAAGTGCTGTAGTGCCTGTCTGTACTGCACTTCACTAGCTTTGAGAGCACAGATCCAAGGGCCTCCGGTAAGGAAAAGTCTGAATGATGTTTCCTTGAGCACAGAGCTTCCACTTCTAAATACCATCTCTTGTTAATAAGAGGCCCCAACTGCTCCAGCAGCTCTGTGAATCTCCCTCTGACAGACTTTGGCTATAAGAATGACTTTTTGGTGCAGTAAGCTTGTGATCTGGGCACTGACAGCTATTTGTGCCACTGGGAAGACGCAATGAATCGACACAGCTGCGATCATCACATTGCTGCACATGTCCACACATCACATGGACTTAGAACCTTTTTACAGCTTGCTTTCCCAAGAATCTTTTATTGCCAAGTTGAGGGATCTGGGGCACTGACTGTATTCCACAGTGAGTAAACCTGAGCTGGCTCAGAGTACAATTACATCTTCGATGATTGTGTACTTTTGGTAAGGTATTTTCAGACAGATCTGCCCTTTATGCTGCTTGCACAAAACCAGTAGACCCAGGTGAAACAGTTCAGCTCCTAAAGGACAGCCTGCTCGTTGTGGTCCCATTAACGAGGCACTTTACTTCTCTTTTCTAGCTCTCCAACACGCTGCCTGTGATGACTGGCCCGATGCTCATGGGGTCTCACATGGTTTCAATCACAGCATGGTTCTCCCTTGCTCTCGTAACAACGAGCATTTCGCACTGTGGTTATCACCTGCCCTTCCTACCATCACCAGAATTCCACGACTTCCATCACCTCAAGTACGTCCCAGCTTCCTTTTCTCCTACTTCCTGGGCCCCATCACTGCCTGCAGACAAAGCTCCTTTCTGAGAGCCGAGTGATTTTCATCATTCACATGCAAGCAGAGAAACCTATCCAGTTCACATAACAGCAGATCAGAATGCTGTCAGGTCTTAGAGCAGTTAAACAGAGCTTTGGTTTCCAAACCAAGCTGCCTTCCTGCACAACTGCCATCCACCTCACTGACATCTACCCTCCATCAGCTGACATGGAGAGCTTATCTAAAGCACAAACACAGCAGACACGTCCAAGTGTTTCAAGTGTCCTAAGGTGACACGGGAGGAAAGTAGGGAGTGTCTGAAGTAGCAGCTATCACCTGGACGTTCCCCAGCACAAACACAAGGACAGTTCCCTGCAAGGCTATTCCTGGAAGTTCAGAAGATACTGTGTATGATCTAGAATCAAAACAGAGCAGTGGCGAATCACATGGCACAATAAATCTGCAGCAGGAGTCTCTCTGCATCTTTCCCATACACTGAGGTTAGCGGTGATCAGGTAATGCCTTGGCCAGACAGCCTCAATTAACACTCCTTGGCAAAGGTTCCTAGCTCCCTTTTACACCTGACAGAGCAAATTTTCAGTACAGTCTTCAGAGATACTTATCAAAACAGAGGAAGAACAGTTTTCATCTCCCCACTGTGCATTAAATTCATACAAAGACTTCCTCAAGCAGTTGGCTTCTGCAGAAACAGAAGATGTGGTAGTTCTGATGCAACCTAAGTGCAAAGCAACACCCAAAACGTGGGCTCAGTTCTTGTTACCAACCATTTCATCTGCAGTTCAGAACATGGCAAAGTGGGTACCCAGCTGCTCCCACAGTTCTGAGCTGCAGGGCAGTGGTTCAGGGCAGTTGTTCAGTGCCGCCAGTCCTGGATAAGTGTATTGAGCATCAGAGCTGTGAGGCAGACAGGTACAGCAGCTGCAATCAGGTGAATGGCTTATCAGAGCTCTGAAAGGAGATGGGAATAGGGAGGGTGAGGTGACTTCAAGAACTTCCAGTGATGTTTATTCTCTCTTTGACTTCCAGGTTCAACCAGTGCTATGGAGTCCTGGGAGTGCTGGATTATCTGCATGGAACAGATGATGTGTTCAGACAAAGCAAAGCCTATGAGAGACACAGGGTCCTCCTCAGCCTCACACCGCTCTCCAAAAGCATCCCTGATACACCCAAGAGAGCAGAGTGAACCCTCCAGCCTGCAGTTCCTGCAGAACCCAGAGATAAGGAGAGGAGGAGACAATGATTTACACTAACTACTATTTTACTTGGGAAACAAGTTGTTATTCACAAGTAATGAATCTCAAAACTGAACCTAAATGCAATACTTGAGATGACTTCATGTACTGCCTCTTATTTTCCATCTAAAGCATGAAAAAACTCTAGAAAGTTATTTCTCAACCATTGCACTACTTCTCACTTCCAGCTGCCTGCATTTAAGATGAATTCTAGGCTACGTGGTTTCGAGAGTTGCTGAATTCATTGTTAAGGTTATAACTTTTCATAGACCATGCCATGGCCTCTTCCAGCAGCATTCTCTAACAGTACCAGTAAGATCACTGTAATTACATAGCACAGGAATCAAACCCACATGGTTTCAGACATCCCCTTCATGCACGTAACAGCTCTGCTTTTCCTTCAGCAGTTTTTCCACTTTGTAAGGTGCAGGTCTGATTTCAGGGCTGTTCATCCTCATCAACACTCCACAAACCAACCTCTGCAAATGTAGTTTCTCCCACAGGAAAGGTAAAGACCGTTGGGAACAAAGTTTTTCCTGTTAAATTCATATGGGAGGAAACAAGGGCCCTCTCAGTCACTGTCCCCACAAGAAGGGAGGTCCCTAAAATCCAACCAGCCTGAAATCCAGCTGACACAAGTCCTGCTACATCAGCTCCCGCTGGCCAGCCTCACGGGTGTCAGCTCATGGCAGCAGCTCTTCCTGCACCGTCCTCCAGATCCTCCAACCACCCTGCACCAGCCAGTCCATCCACAGAGCCTACAGCCCTCTGTGGAAAACACAATGGTTAGCAGAACAGAAAACCCAAACCGCACTGTCTTTTGATGTTTTTATTTTTATACATTTTTTTTTTGTATTAAAAAGGAAAAAGCATAATTACCACAAATTACAAAGGACTAAAGCATTACTAGAATAATGAATCACATCAGCCTAGAAAGCAGATACTCTGAATAATATTAATGTTATAATACAAGCTCTCATTCAAGTATTTTACATTTTTCTCTTTTCCTTTTATATGCGATGATGATCCTAGCACATGGGTCAAAGATTATGTACTATCGACAGAAGATGGATCATGTACAGCGGGCCATATTAACAAGATTTTCCTCCCAACTGATAGATGGTCTGTGATGAGTCATTTTAAGTTTGTCTCTACGATAAATGCGGCTGAAGAAGGTTGCACACACTTTCTAGTCTGGGGAACAGAAGGCTGAGGTTGGGATATAGCCAGTCTGAGAAGGGCCAGCACATCGAACCATCACCCTGTTGTTCCAGCCACCGAGGCTGAGGTCTTACCCACGTGACCTGAGCGAGTCGGAGCAGGCAGGCAGAGCCTCCCCTGGCCACAACTCAGTGATAGGTTCTGAGATCCAAGGATTTCCAAACCCAGCAGGAGCGGACCAGGCTGGGAGAGGAAAGGGGTAGCAGGGCGGGCTGCCTTCCCTCTGGGCACACATCTGCACCAGGGAGGCTCAGGGACCAAGTGCTGTAAGCACCCCTCCCACGACAGCTGTCACCATCCCCAGCCCACCCACAAGACTGCCACTGGGAGATGGGGAGAGGAGGGCAGCAAAGGCCTCGGGTGACCCAGAGTGCTGCAAAGGGGCGGTGGTACCTGGGCCGGTCCATGCTCTTCTGGAGCTCCCCGCCGAGGGGATGTGCTTGTCACAGATACGTCGGTCCTATGTTCAAGTGTCTGCAGAAAGTGAAGCTGTAAACTACTCACTGAAATGCTGCCCTCCAGGCACCCACTCTGTGCCACTGAGATGAAAATTTGTTTTTTTTTTTAAAAAAAAAGTCATTCTACCTGTATTGGAAACTTTAAAAAAAAAAAAAAAAAGAGTCAGTGAGGCATTTAACATCAAGTGTAGCAACCCTCTCTAATAGAGCCTAGCATCCATTTCTAAACAGTGACAGTGACATAACCAGTCTCAGAGGAAACAGGAAAAAATAAGCATTGCAAACACAGCTTGCTACATTTACAGTTTTCCTTTTTTTTTTTCCTTTTTTCTTTTTTTTTTTCTTTTTTCTTTTCCTTTTGATAAAATACCTGGAAAGGCATTAACAGCTAAAGGCTCCCTCTGCACCGCCACGCTGAATGTGTGGACGCGTGGCAGCATGCTGAGGTTCACAAATCATCGTTACAGTACAGTCACCAGTCTGAAGCAATGTGAGCAGTTGCCAAACCTCGAGGGAACCCATGGGCTACAGCAAAAAGCTGCTGATGGGGGGTGCAGCAGGGAGAGGGACAGACAGGCAAATGGAGCAGCAGTACTATTATTATTATTATCTTTTTTCTTTTTTTTTTTTCTTTCCCCCCACCCCCCCAAATGAACACATTAAGCAACAAAGTCTCCTCTGAAACACACCGTCCACCTCCACTGCTGACCCCTGCCAGAGGTTTGGAGCTGCTGCAAGTGCCTGCAGCCACGCAGGGGTCAGCAAGTGGAGTTGCAGCCACAGGAATAAGAGCACCTGGTTGCTCAGATCATTACAACAATTTAAAATATGATCGTGATGAAGCACCCAAACTAAAAGCAAGGCCAAACTCCTTCCTCAGCAGGAGGATAAGAGGGATCCAAGCAAAACCACACTCTGGACAGCTGCCCTCTTTCCCTGGGTTGGAGCGAGCCACGCACAACACCTGATGCACATGGCTGCACAGCACCAGCAGGGTGTGCACACAAGAGGGGAAGCACTGCAGCCCCATCCCCACACCTGCTGTAGGACACGAGACAGCCTTGCAGAGCTCAAGCCCCGAGCAGTTCCACTGTACCTGCAGATGTCATCACCTGCCCTGCAGCACAGAGCAGCTGCCTCCTGCCCAGCAGCAAGCATCAGCTGAGCAGACTGTTTTCATCTTCCCTTCACCCTCTGGAGATGCTGCTGTCTGATGGAGACACTACAAGGCACAGAGATGTATGCAGCCCTACCAGAGACTGCCACGGCTGGGATCTCTCCTCTGACCTCCTGCAAAAGCCACCCTCAGCCACACCAATGCAACAAAGCACTGACTCAGAGGGGAAAACTCTTCTGTGCCAAGACCAGACAGAGCCTCAGCCTCAGAAATTAGAGGGATAATTTCAGATCAGTTCAAGTTATGGAAAACTCTATGGGACATTTTTTAGCCTCTTCTACCACCTGAACAGTTCCACAGTCTGTTCCGAAAGGAACATCTCCACAGCAGGAGTCTGTTTCTCCTAGTTTCCTGTTTTGTTTGTTGCTCAAAAGCAGGTCATCGGCATCCAAAGAACACGCACCAATGAGAGGAACATAGGGAACGCAGCAAGGACCATCTGCAGCACGTTCAAACCTGCTGCCACTTGCATGCAACCATCACTTCTCTAACAGCCTTGGTCAACCCCAAGTCCAGGCTCCAAGGCTTTTGCTTCCCAAAGCAGGGCCAAGCCGTGACACATCCACTGTGTAAGAGATCTGACTCAGCTCACAGGAGAAGAAAAACGCGGGCATAACAGTTGAGGCTGTAGTTACACCAAAGCTAATTGCCAGCCCAGCCTGTGTACACTGGCAGACCCAGAGCAAGGTGATGACCTGGACATAGCATCCCCAAACCCAGCCTCTGAGTGGTACCAAGCTGCAGAACATTGTGATAGCAGCAGACAGACCAGAACAAGATCACAACATGAGGAAACAGTGAAGCAGCAGCTGCTCAGTCTCACTCAACCCCCGGCTATGCTCTCAATCCCAAGTTCACAAAGCTGCCCTGTATACCAGTACCTCTCCCTCACCTATAAAGCAGGACTTTGATGCAGTGTCAGTTTGGGAAGGCAACATCAGCCAGGGTACAGCAAGCAGCTGCAGCCACTCCAACCTCCAGCCCCTTTCCCATCTCAGCACCTTGAGTTCTGCTCAGCACCTGGTTACTCCTACCTGCATAGCCATACAGACACAGCCTAAGGAGATGGCTCCTGCCTGCAGCTACAAGACACAGTGCTGTACTGACTTCGAGATACTTCGGGAAATGTTTGTTACCAGCTTTTGATTTTGCAGAGGACAATGCAATCAGCTGCATCTTTCCACAGCCCACCAAGCGCCTGCTCCGCACCATGCACACACAGCATGCTCACAGCACATGAGGACAGCTTGCCAGAGTTTCAACCAAGCCAGCTGCAAAGCACAGGTCCTGACCCAGGGCACAGAGCAGAGCAGCAGGGCAAGCAGCTCTCACTGAAGAGAAGCTCTGGGCCCAGGGCACAAATCTCACTCCTGGACCATGCCCCCACATACAGCCACGTGTTTGTGAGGGATACAACCAATATGGACCTGGGGAGGATTTGCTGGCCACAGCCCAGCCGGTGCTGTGCAGCCCCCAGGACACTGTCACAGCCCCCAGTGCAGCTACCCAGGCAACAGCCCTCCTCCAATGGGCAGCTGCCTACTGGAACACAGAGCAAGATTCTCTGTCTGGCAGCAGCAGGAGTTGTACTGTGTGTGAGACAACAGCATTGGGTTGCATGAGGCCTTGCCTGCCCTCCCAGCACCAAAGTCCCTCCAGCTGCCTTGACAGACGCTGCCCACCTCCCAGGCACAACCAAGGCTGCCCAGAAAAGGCCGAGCGATGCCACAAGCACACAGTCACCATTGCAGGGAGGATGCTACAGTGGTATGTACACAACATAGGACTTCAACTACTTGGTGAGCACGAGTCTGGAGTATGACTGTAATCGGTGCCTTCCCTGCAGGAGCATCCCAGGGAGCTGTGGGTTGGAGGAGGCTGCAGGGCAGGTGGGCTCGGCAGCAGTGCCGGAGGAGTCTGTGGGTGTGGGCCAAGCGCCCAGCACGCCCTGGGGCATGAGAGGCCAGTGAGCCTCTCCATTCCAGCTCCACCATAAGGCAACTTTTTTTTTCTTTTTTTTTTTTTGTATTTTTGTGTGTTTTTTTTTTTCTTCTTCAATTAATATATCCAAGGAAGAAAGCAAAGGAAGATGTCCTTCTAGAGTTTCTGTTGTTGTTGTTGCTTCAGGGGTATTGTGGTTTTTTGTTGTTTGTTTTGTTTTTCCAAGGGAAAAGGAAGAGGAAGGCTCCTTCAGCAAAGTCCTGTCTTTGCATGCAATGGGCCCTGGGCAGGCAGCTGCGGCATCCACGCAAATTCAAGTCCAGGTGCCTGCCGGCCTCCCAGCTGCCATTCTTGCAGGAAGGAGTCACAACAAACTTATCCTTGGCAAAGGTCCTTTGGTTGACTTCCAAATTGTCCGTGATGGAAGGGAGAAGAGGTGGGCAGAGGGAGAGCCAGACCCGCAAGAAGGTTGGAGATGAAGACGCTGGGGAGGACGGACCAGGAAGACCAACAAGGGCTGGGTGCCTTTAGCGACAGTTGGTGTTGAAGAAGCACTGCCAGACATGGGATGGGAAGTGTCAGCCAGGTCATTCAGATCAGAGGCTCCGCAGCACTGCAATGCTGTGGCTTCGGCCCCTGCTAGGGAACCTCACTCCTCCGAGCTTCCTGGCCGGGCTGCCCAGCGATCCAAGGGGTGGGGACACAAAAGGAGTCACCAGGGCTGCACAGAGCGGACTTGTTTTGGTAAATCTGGACAAACTTCTAGCAATAATTTAAAACTTGATATATATATATAATAATAATAAAAAAATCTCCCCTTTCCAACCCAGCCAGAATATTTTTTGAAGATACACTAAGACATGAGCATGTGCACAGGAGGGGAGGAATGAGAATGAAAAGCAAAGGGTGGGTCTGGTTGGGGTGGGTCTGGCTCTGGTCAGGTTTGTAATAGCAAAACGGTGTTTCAGATGTGAATCGTCTTTGCTTTCCAGCCACAAGAAAAAAAAAAAACAATCATGTGCGTTGAAGTTTCTCCCAGCAGGCTATTCCTGGGCACCCACATTCCAACTCCCTTCCCATCCCACCTCTCATCCTCTTCTCTGAGCCAGTCCCCCACCAACCCATCCCGTCTCTGGGTGGGAAGCAGAAACTGCATCCTCTCTACTTCCCCACTGTCTGCAACTCTGCAGCAGGGACTTGCTGGCTCAGGTTTTTGGCATCCTCTTGTGCAGGCTGACTGGGCGAGGCATGGGCTTGGCTGGATGGGCACTGGCCGACCGTTTTGCTGGAAGACTGGGATGGGTAGCGCTTCCTGCCATCTCCCCCTGACGTCGTTGGGTACCTCTTGTGTCCACCTTCCTCTCCCATGGGTGGCTGTAACAGAAGCACCCCAGTATCAGCATAGCTTCCGTCAAATGCACATTCTCTCCCCTGGATCAGAAAACATCCCTGCTGCAGGGTTCTGACTGCAGCCCCTCTGACCCATGAGGAACACACATACCTGCCCAAATCACACAAGTATTAGGACAGTTGCTCTCCTCTCCAAACCCACCACTGCCAGAATTGCTGACAGTCTTCCAAGAAAGACCAACTTGTCACCCTGTGCTTAAGGCACCTCCTTCCTCCTGAGAGAAGCAGTGTCCAGGAGTCTGGGAGACAAAGCTACACAAGGCCAGTTCCACTCAAGCCATTAAGGCTCACTTTCCTCCTATTTTTCTCCTCCCCCTCAAGATCATCAGGGAAGAGGCACTCATCTATTTCCCCAAAGAGCTGCCCTGAAGCTGATGTACAGTATTCAAACCCTGCAGCAATTTCTTTGCTTTAAAGATACTAAGGCAGTAGTAACTGGAAGTCTGATTGATGGCTCAGACAGTAATGAAAGATCCAAGAAGTAAGAAAAGACCTAGCACGTGTCTGCATGGGCAGTGTATGCAGCTCTGCTACTCCATCCAAACAGATATCCTCCTTTCCCTACTCAACGTTTATCTGCCTTCATCATATCCATCTGAGCCACATCTCCTAACCTTCACTCATCTCTGCTCATATCCTTGTGCTTCAAGAATGGTGTGTGAGCCTTACCTCCTCAGCTCCTGTTCAGCACCTGATGAGCTGGCAGCAACATCAGCACAGTCCTGCCATATCCAGCCTCACTCACTGCCCAGCTAAGGTACAGAGAATGGCCAGCACTTTCCAGGGAAAGGAAAGCACACAGGGCTTCTTAATAAATTTCAGCCCTGACTAGTCTCTGAGCTTTTGCTGTCTCAGCGATGCAGCTGCTGAAGGATGACACAAGACTCTGAAGTGCTGAGGCTGCTTGTTCTTGGCCCAGCTGCAATGATGGACTATGACACTAGGTGTCACTGACTCCCCCAGCCACCCTGCTCAGCAACCCTGTCCTAAAACCCTCTGCCCTTGAAAAGGCCTTGGAGCAGTTGTGGGGGTCCTTCACTGTGGTGTGTGAGGCACTGTTTCTACTCACGTCCACTCGGAAGTCCTCGAGGCGCTTAAACTTGCTGAGGTATTCTTGCAGTTTGCTGTTGATGTCCAGATTTTTGGCTTTGGAATATTTTAAGAAGGCCCAGAACTTTTCCAGCCCATAGAGCTGGCCTAGAGGGAGAAGAAACACCAAACCAGGAGTTAGAAGTCTTTCCTCAAGTCTTCCTCACTGCCTGTCCCATGGGCCCCCACCTGTCCTACTGGTTGACACTGACAAAATACAAGGAACCTGGAGTTTCCTAGGAGCAACCTACATCAGCATAGGGCAGCACCCTCGATGGGAAATGGCTCCAGGCTCTGTGACTGGGTTGGTGACCACAATGAGTGGTGAGACAGCTGTGACTTTCTACAGCCTAGCTCCATATCCCCATAGCTCCATATTCACTCCACCCTCTCCTGCAAAGCAAGCAGTTCTGCTCTGTGCATGAGCATTTCTTACCCGCAGGACAGCAGGGCTCAAGGATGTCACAGCCTGTCACTGTCAGACACAGAATTACCTGGTCTTCCCCAGATCACAAAAGGAGGCACAAGAGCACACATTCATCTGGGCAACACCACTGATAAGCTCAGGTGAAGGCAAAGGAGACACTTACCAGCTTCATAATCCTTGATGGTCTCTTCTTGAAAGTCTTTAAATATGTCTGGCCGGAATTTCTTCTCCAGCCCATAGCTGTAGTATCGGAAAAGGCACTCCAGACCGTACCTGGAAACAGAAGAGTATGTGGTGTTCAGACACTGGTGCATGCAACACCTAGGCAAGAACCCTGCTGCATCTCAGAAAAAGGATGTGATCCAGGGTGGTCTTGGTCTTACCTTCAAGCCTTCAAATACTAAACACCCTTCCCACAGTTCCACCTCAAAAAAGGCCATTCAGCTCTTCCTCTCTTACCTGTATCCCTCTTTCCCATCCTCTACAGCCAGTTGCTTAAACTCCTCATACATTTTCTTATTGAAGTGATCTCGTAGGAAGAAGGACCAGAATCGGAAGAGCGTGTTCATCTCCTGGGATTGACCAATGCCCAGCCGCTTTCGCTCTGTTTGGGGAAGAACAGCTGGTTACAAGACAGATGCTTTCTCCCAGCATGCCTGAACCAGCCATACACAAGGGATCTCACAGAGGAAGGTCTTACTTTATGAGTTTAAATATATATATATAATTTTATACATATTATTGGACACCATTAACTTTCTGGACCAGAAAGTTAACCAGCCATACACAAGGGATCTCACAGAGGAAGGTCTTACTTTATAAGTTTAAATATATATATATAATTTTATACATATTATTGGACACCATTAACTTTCTGGACCGTGAGGAATTATCTGCTAGCAGCAAGCTTGTCCTACAGGACCCCATTTACCACTGTGTGGACTCTGCTGCCATACCCTAATGCCACTAATCCAATAGATCACAAGCACCCTGCTCCACACCCAGTGGGAGGAAGCCCTCCCCGCATGCCTACCATTAAGGCAGCGCCGACGGTACTTGTGGTAGACATGTTGCGTGAAGCCATTCTCCTTGAGCAGCTCATGGGAAGGATGCTGAAACTTGGGCAGGGACTGTGGGGTGCAGCCATAACTTCCGACAGCCGGAGTTCCCTCAGAGGGGCTGGAGCTGCAAACAGGAGAGCCTCATCAACCCCCTTCCTTTGTAACCAGACAACACACACCACAGTGGAGTCATGCTCCACTCTGCAACACTCATTTGTTTGTCCCACCTGTGACTGCATCCACTCCAAGTTTGCGACCTGAGCTACAGAGCATCCTACTAGAAAGGAAACCAACATTCCCAGACAAGTTGTATCTCATTATTTCAAAACTGCAGAATTTCACAGCTCCCTCTAAGATAAAACAGGTCCCAGCTCCTTCTGCAACCACTTAAGAGCCCTATGAGATCAAGCACTGCCCTTCCCTCACTTGCTCTCTATCCTGTTTCTGGTCCCTCCATGACCCCATTCTCCCATCTCCAGTACCTGATGGAGGCAGTTCGGGGTCTGTGCTCCCGGGAGTCCATCACCCAGCCCACGTGGCACTCCATTGGGGGGTTTGAACTGTGCCTTGTCTTCCTCTTCCGTGGGGTCTGTGAGACACAGTACATCAGGGACATGTCTGCTTCCTCTCCACATCCCAGCTGGGAAGTCCCAGCCTCCCACCCATGCCCCAAGCCCTGTTCCTACCTTGGCATCTATCGTCCTGCCCTCCTTCACCACTGGGTAGAACCGGGGTGTCTGAGTAGGGTCCTTCAGCTGAGGTGTGCGAGGGGTCCGGGGGGTCCTGGCATTGCGGTAATTGGGTGATTCTGGTACAGTTGTAGGCAAAGATCGGGCAATGGTTGAAGGTTCAGGTACTCCAAACAACTTGTTAGCCAGAGCATCTGTAGGTACTGCAGAGATAAACCCCCCCAAAGTTGAGTCAAATTGATCTCTGAGTACAAGAGCATCACTACAGCCAAAGGGCACCCACTGGGTTAGGAACTTTTGGACACATCCTAGTCCTCCTGAGAAAAACAACTGCAAAGCCAGTCTGCAACCAGAGAAATCAAAACCTGGCAGCAGGAAAGCAGACACTTTCAGGGACCCTGCAAAGCATCTGTTTTCTAGGGGAAGATCAGACCAGTGTTCTGCCTGAGCATCAGATCCCACCAATAGGCAAGTAAGGCTCAGCAGATAACTGCCTTTAAAGTACTCAGCAAGGGACACTGCAATGGAAGGGTCCAAGAGGAAAGCCATATTCATGGAAATCTGCCCAGACTTCCTCACTCTGTGGAGACACTCCTGCTTCTGGGCCTCCTCTTTTGGAACTCCAAATTGTTTAGCTGAGAGAACACCACCCCACTGAGAAACATAAACAGTTGTGGCTCTACTTGCTTCCCACTAGCTATTTCTGAATCCCTGAGGACCAAAAGGAAAGGGGACAAATTCAGTCCTACCCATTCCTGTCCACATTGTCTTACCTTGCTGGAACCTGGGGGGGCCAGGAGGGACCTCCTGGTTTGGATCCACGGGGGGCTCTGGGGTCAGAGTATCAAACTGCTCCCTGCTGATCATATTCACCTTCTTGAAGTTCTCCACCTCTTGCTGCATTGGAAGAGGAAGATGATGAAGCAACCAAACACCCCGTTGTCCCCTCATTTCAACTGCTCACTCTGACCACCACTTTGCTTGTGTAACAGCCACAGTGCTGAGCACAAGATACAGCTTCAGTCACTGCAAGAGCCTGGGGCAAGTTCCTGACTGCAAGAGTCAACAACCTGGGACTCAAACTCAGACAGGCAGGTGAGTTTTCTATAAAAAAGAAAAAGCACCCGCCTATGCGAACTGGCAGAAAAATGGAGAACAACACGGGCCAAGAGTGTCCTAGTCATCAATAAACAGTAACTGAGGTCTCAAGAGATCGTTCCACTACGCACTAGGAACTACAGGCAGTGCAGACAGCTAGTTCCCTCAAGTCATCTGGCACTGCCTATATGCTACTGCAATCTTGAACAGCCAAGACCCTGGCAGAGAGCAGATCAGTGGACCACATTTTTCAGGTTACCAGAACCTCAGTCAACTGGCTGCAGCCTTACAGCACATTACAGAGCTGTATTTATCCCAAACACAGCACAGCATGACACTGGAAATCAGAAATCCTGAGCTCTGCAGCAAGATCAGACCCTGCTGAGCTCTGCCCCAGTCATGGGCCAGGAACCAAACCCAAACCATCGCCATGGCCAACCCACCATACCCCTCCCTGGGAGGAGCCATGTGCCCCTAGTGAATTCTCCTCCTCTCACCTTGATCTGGGAGTACTCTGGCTCAAACTGCTCTGTCCACAGATCTTGCTCATAGTAATACAGCCCATCATTGATCACCTTGGCCAATTCTGAACTCATTTTAGCCCTGGATGTGTGGTTGCCAGTCCGGTCTCCGCCAGGATGCCGGCGTAGGTATGGAGGTGTCTGAGTCACGATGAGGATCTTGTTCACATCCCGATCATCAATTTCGTAATCCGAATCCTCGTCTGACCAGTCGGTGAACGTGTTCTTGCGGCCATCCATCTGCTCCATCTCCTCATCAAAGAGGAAGTCCAACTCCTCGGGTTCATCTTGGTCCTTTTGCTTCTGCTGCTGTGGGGTCTTTGACTCCTCTGGTTTCTACAGGTAGGGGGAGCAATGCTGATGCAGCACAAAAAGTACATAGAACACAGCCCTACTGCTGGGAGACCCTTGTTTCTTTATGACAGCCAGAAGCTGTCTGTCTGGGGAGAACACCTTATTAATATCTCTGTCACTGAGGAGCAGCCCCAAAGTAGATGCGGGCATCACTCATGACGAATAGGCCTTACGTGTTCTGAAACCTGCTGCTCACTTAGGGCTACAGCCCCTGAAAAAACAATCAGTGGACCTCCACCCCAATAGTCTACATTGCTACATACCTTGGGCCTGGCTGGAGAGGGCCGAGGCCTCTTCTTCACTTCAATCCACGTCTCTGAATCCAGGTCGGGCAGGCTTGTGGACAAGCCCTTGGGCATTGTCTTCAGGTTACTGACTTCCTCTGTTTTTGTGGGGACTGGGCTGGTGGGACGTGGGGAGCCAGGAGCAGACTCTAGAGCCAACAAGAGCCACAAATGCTTTAGTGGGAGGC
This sequence comes from Perdix hodgsoniae, assembly GCA_035772895.1. Taxonomy (NCBI): domain Eukaryota; kingdom Metazoa; phylum Chordata; class Aves; order Galliformes; family Phasianidae; genus Perdix; species Perdix hodgsoniae. The sequence continues at coordinate 5,887,655 of JAPSGF010000035.1, read as the reverse complement.
TTGAGTGGTAGTATACATAAAGCACTTGATTTAGAGGAAGTTATTTTGGCAGCAGAGCTTGTGGAACACATGAGCAAGCAATGACTAAAGGCAGGAACATTCCTGCTCACCAGCATATTGCCCTAGAGTGCTGAAAAAACATCTCTGGTTAAGGCTGTGATGCTGGTGGTGACCACAGAGCTTTGCAGGTGTGGGTTTCCCAGATACATAGAGAGCCCTAAAGCAGGTGGTGATTTTGTTGCTCTAGGAGAAACTTTCCCATGACAGCCTGGTACCAGTGAGAAGAGATGTTCTTCTGCATAAACTCTTACAACAGCACCAATCAGATCCCCTACTTGGCTACTCAAGCTCAGACCTACAAACTAAAAGGCAGAACCCTGTCCTGGAGAACATTCATGACACTCAGGGGCTCAGACCTGCTGTGGCACCAAGCTTGGTCTCACAATTCCCTCCACAGTCCCCATACACCAACCTGTCTCCTTCTGGAAGCTTTGCCGGGGCACAAACTCGGGGCAGTTGATGAACTGTGAGAAGTCAGTCTGCGTGTAGTCTGCCATAGGAGGGCCAGGCAGAGCCCATTTTTCTGGCTGCTCTTTTCTTCTGATCTTCTGGTCCACAATTTCCACCACCTTGCTGTCCTTTAAAGCCTAGAACCAAGTGAAATCAGGTTAGCTCCAGGCCCTGCTTTGGCACACTGAGCGGCTCAGCTTCAGCCCTTCCTCCCTTTGTGATTCAAGAGGAGGAGGGAGCAAGTCAAGGACAAGAGAAGGTGTCACTTGCATCTCACCCGTGACCTAGCTAGAAAACAGGCAAAGAAAACATGAAGCCAGACGAGAGGAGGTTCAGCTTTCCTGGCCCTCACCTTGATGATGAGACTGATGTCAGTAGTCAGTGCCTGCACCCGGTGGAAACTGGCGATCAGGGTGATGGGAAGGAAGCCATCTGAGTCCATCTTGCGACGCAGGAAGAAGTCTCGCTCCAGGTTGTCCACACTGAAGTAATATTCTCTGTGTGGATAACGCATCAGTGAGAGGCAGATCCAGCCACCTTCCTCAGTCCCCCTTCCCCCCTGTGGAAACAAACCCCCCTTCTTCTGCTCTTGTGAGGTTGAACAGCAGCAACTCAGGGAAGTGGCAAACTGGTGCTGCAAAATACACAGCACACAGTAAACATGCCTTGGCTCTAACCCTAACCCAGAGATGAGCTATGCAATCTACAGGGAGGGCACTGGTGAACATCCAGCCAGGGGAGATGTGGCGCTTACATCTGCCGCTTGATGTAGTCCTTGAGCAGTTCCTGGTCCACACTATAGAGCTCGGTGCTGCTAATGTTGTCAAAGTAGTAAGTGATGTTGCTAGCGTACTTCTGGGTGCGGGAGCCATCTGAGCCCTCAAATTTCCGGTACCCATACTGGTAATCAAAGTGCCCTGCAAGACACCAACAAGGGAACGTCCTGGTTAACACAGAGCCTCAAAATCTGCCAGACAGCCTGTGCTTCCATGTGGGGCTGGGCACCAGCAGTAACAACTCTCTCAGCACTGCCCTTGGGGAGGGGGGGGGGGGGGGGGAACCCCATAACAGCACAAAACAGGGCATTGCCAACCCACTCCTCAGCCCGCTTCTCTCAGACTTTGCTGCAGGAGAGATCCCAGTAAAGCCTTGACACAGCAAAGCAAAGAGAGATCACTAACTCTCATCCAGGGGCAACCAGATAGGCTAGGTACACCAAGGTTCTGCACTGAAGTTATGTCAGTGTTCACATAGACATAGCGGTGCTGAATGCTAGTAGCAGCTCTTCCCAAAAAAAGCAAAGATTCCTGCTTGGCTTTCAGTGTGACATAAAGCCTAGGCAGAATATCAGCATGCTGCAACTGCTGCACACAGGAGTGTTGCAAGGGGCAGAAAACAGGCAGAAGAGCTTGGCCTGAATAACAAAGACATTCACCCTTATTAAAATACTAACAAGAATAATTTGCTGTTATTAAAATCAACTCAGCTGGATGCCACCTTCAGAGCAGTACATAGCTCCTCACAGAGGATCTCAAATCAAGAGTCCTCTTTGGCAGCTGATGCTCCCCAGGTGGGATGACCTGCCACAATTCATTGTCTCCCTGCAGCATTCTGCCCTGCCCAGTCTGCTTCAGAACCCCAGATCACACACACATAGCCCTGCACTCTGGCACGTGCCCTGTTCCCTCTTTCTGCCACAAGACAATACAAACAGCAAGTACCTCCTCTGCCACGGCCCCGGCCCCTGCCACGGCCCCTGCCTCGGCCCCGGAATGCTCCTCGTACAGCTCCCCCCTCGCTCTTCACACTGGAGGTCTCATCATGGTCCTGCCAGGGGCGCTCATGCTTGTTGTCCGGGTGCCAGCCTGCAGCAGACAAAGAGAGGCAGAAGGAGCATTACAGGATGAAGGTACTTCCCCAGAGCAAGTCCACTGCCCTTGGAGCTCATCAGCTGCACAAAGCATTCTCACCACATTCCCCTGCTGCCCTGTGGTCAAGGAAGGAGAGTAGAGTCCCATTTTGAGCCCCTACCTTTCAGCTCGCCACGGTTGTTGGAGAGGTGCCTGTGCTGCTCATTTTGCCGGTTGTTCCGAGAGGCTGTTTTGTCCCGAGGCACCTCTGACTTCATGTCTATCTGCAAAGGGACCCACTTGTGTTTGTTGCCTGCAAAAGGACAGGATTTGAGTGTGACACAGGTTCAGAAAGCAGGTGCTTCCATCTCACAGCCTCTTCCCTCTACACATCTCACTGTGGGGAAAGCAGTAGGGCTGATCTCTCCTCAGTTATCCCCTGGGGCCTTGCTGTCACCAAAACTCTGTAAGGGGCACAACAAGAATGCTGAAAGACTCCAACTGAGACTCCTGGGCATGGAGAAGCATAATACAAAACTCCACTGTGGCTTTCATGCACTTGTCCTTCCTTTCCCCACTTTCCATCCACTAAGGCTCAGGCTAAAGCAAGTCCATGCGGCAACCATAGCTGATGCAATCCACAGCCAGGAGCTCTTCTGTGTCACCATGGAGCATACTTACGAAGGCAGACCACTGCCACACACCCTGGAGAGAACACAGGTGCCCACTCCTAGGCCCTGCTTCACATGCTTTTTTACATATTGCAAGATTGCTGAACTGAGTAAGGCCACTCCAGACCAGGTCCTTATAAATGCCCTAAGTGGCTATCCAAGCCCTCGGCATCTTGCCTGAGCCTCTCCAGTTACCAAAATGAGACTTTGCTCTGTTGAAGCTTGCAAACACATCTTCACTACAGCTGTCAGTGTGCTGAGACTGCAGCTGGTCCCACAAGCAAAAGTTTGGACACTTCCACCTACCTTTGGGTCACAGAAAGGAAGACAGGCAGAGCCTGGGGGGACTGTCCCTGCCAGCAGTCTGCCATGTCCTGCCTCACCTTTCTTCTTCTGGGCTGACTTCTGGTTGTCATCGTCACCGTTCTTCTCCTCCCCAGACTCATCTGATTTGGTTTTCAGGCTCTCTTTGCCATCGCTTCCATCCCCTTTCTCCTGTTCTTTCATGTCTTTCTTGATAGGCAGTTTCCGGAGGGATGATGCTTTGTGTGGCTGCTAAAAAAAAAGTTAGTGCAGGAAAGATGTGAGGATCATGAGAAACTAAAGAGTTGGAGGCAGAGTCCAGCAATCCTGGAGGAGCAGGAAAAAGAGGACCTGGCCCTATGCTGGAGGCATCCCTGCTTCACGCTGCCCAGAGCTGTCAAGTTCCTGGGGACAGACTTGTGTTTGACCAGGGCAAGGAGCTCCACAGATGCTGGAAAGTGCTCAAGCTAAGACACAAGTGCCAGGCACAGACATTACAAGACTTGAGGCACTGCCAAGAGTCCTGATGCTCCTGGATAGATATGTGTGTGGTGGCATTCTGTAAGGGACCAGAGTGTCACAGAAGCAAGACGGAGAGTGACCCTAGTGACCCTGACAGTCAGCCAGGAGTTGGTGAAGCAGCATCCCAGAACAGAAAGGTTTCAACACCACCCATGTCTGGAGCAGAAAAGAATGGCTGTTCCCCTGTGCCTTAAGCCCTTTCTTGCACATGTTTTCAGCTTCCCTAGTGAAAGTCTTGGCAGTTGTTCAGGTCCCTCTTAATGCACTAAGCAGTCCTGAAGACAGCGGATCTGGGAGCTGCTATACCTGCTCCACCAAGCTTTAGACTAGGCTCCAAGCTCCCAGAATAGCATGCAGGGAGGGAGCCCAACATGCAGGGCAGCCCTAAAAGGCAAACCCCTGCACCCAGCATACTATTCTTGGCTGCCCTCATGCTGGCACTCAGCACCCCAAATGGCCTGGCTCAGCCAGAGCTTCCAGTGACACAGAGGAACAGGGAGGTCTGCAAGGGCCTGCTCATCCAAGCCAGCCCCTGAAGCCGTTACCTGGGAGAAACAAAGAATGCAATTGTCCGCCAACACACAGCCTCCCTGGGCACACTACAGTGGAAGCAAATTACTGCAGCTCAGCCAGATGCAGTGTCTGAGGATTTTGTCTTCTCACCTGGACACTCTTGTGGGCTATTTCTCCAGGTGTTGGCCAATTTGTAGCATCACCGAAGTCACCAACCTTGTGTACAAAGAGAAAAGTCCCATTAGTGCACTAACTATGATTGCCATTTTCTAGAGCAGCAGTCAGAAGTCCTCCCAGCTACACTGTCACTGCTATTATCCACTGGTGTACTGCACAGCTGTTCCCAGGAGGCTTGGGTATGACACCCAAACCACCTATAGAACCTTTTCTCCCCACTCTAGTAGGACCCCCGAATTAATTCCCAGTAACTGTGGGTAAATTTACATCTGTCAGAGATTGTTATGAAGCTACCAACAGCCCTGTAAGCTCCCAGTTCCCACTCAGCAGAGTATGGCACAAAGCTGCCTGAGGTAACTCATAATAGTCCTCATCCCTTGGATACGTAAAGAATGCAACTTTCTGCACACTTAGCTCACCTCAAGCAACCAAATACTGTCAAAGAAGCTGCTACTGGTACATTACAACCAGGTTTAATTTCATTTATGGGACCAATTGCCACTGTTGGAAACCACAAAGCAAAGAGATCATGTAGTCGAATTGGTGAAGAGAAAAAAAGTAGTAATAAGCAGTTATCTGGTGGTGATACTAGCCCTATTCCAGAAATCCCACTGCCACATGGGAGAACCACCAGACTCTTCCACTCCAAAAGTGACCTGGCCAATATCATTTCCACCTCCTCCAGCTTTCAGAGCAGGCATGCAAGGAAAGAATCCAAAAACCAGCTGCCTGGGCATACAATGAATCATGGCTGGTCATTGAATTTACAATGATCTGGGCAGAAACTCCTCCTTGTCCTTGAGGGGACTATTATTCCTAAGTTAATTTGTAGCCAAGTTGCCCGTAAGATCAGGTCTCTAGGTTCAGGTACCATGTTTCTCTCCCTAGGAGGCAAGTTTCCTGGGAAAGCCACTTGCAGTGTACAGCCATGCCTGTTTCACAGACAGAAGCACCTTCCACAACCAAAGCCCTCCTCTCCTTGAGACGGAACAGACAAGGAAGTCATATTAAGTTTCAAATGCATATTCAGTGGCTGCCGGGAGCCAACACCAATAACCACATTCCTAGCTGTGCTTCAGCTGCATCCAACATTCTCAGAAACAACTGTCTCTCCATCACAGGTTGATTCCCTGGAACAGATTGCCCTGGTTCTTCCCGAGAAGTTGCTTTGTTTGAAGTCAATTACCCCTGCTCTCTGTGTACTGGTAAAGAACAGGCTGGAGAGGGAAGAAAGAAACCTGCAGATACAAGCTTTCGACATCCAGCACTACGTTGTGTGTGATCCCTTCAGGCAGGGAGGTGAACCAGGTCTCCTCCAGCCCAATTGGGCAGGAACCAGTCCCCAGAACATGAAAATGTCAAAATGCTTAAGAGAAAAATGAGGACATTCTCCTGCACGCTCTGTGCTGACAGCCAGTTCAGTACATCAATCCCTCTGCCACCTGACTTGCAAAGGAAGCTGTCTCCTCACCAGACCCTCAAGGCACTCACACAGCACTGACATCTGAATCAGAAGCTAGAGGCCAGTGAGGGGCACAGCAGGCATGGACTTACCTTGCTTCCCTTCCGCTGTCTCGGGTTGGCAGCCCTCACCACTTTAGCAGGAGTTGTGTTTTCTGCAAAAGGAGGAGAATAAAGCTCTTAAACACAGCTGACAGTCGTGGAAGCAGAAAGCGTTCAGCACAGCAAGGCTACAAGGGAAAGCTGAGCAGAAAAAGAGAGCCAGCTTTGGACCTGAGTTTCACAGAGGCCCATTAAAATTAAGTGGAGGTGCACTGAACACAGAGCTCTACTGCAGCACTGTGTGCAGACATGGGGTGAAGCCACACACTTAAACCTGCCACTCCAGATTAATACAGGTGACTGATGCCCCAAGAAAATGTCCTGAACTCTGTCCCTCTGCATGAAGGCTCTCCTGCACCTAGCTCAGCCCTCCCCTCTTGGCCTTGCCAGTCAAGGAGGAAGGGTGGTGAAGAGTTCAGCTTGCTCCATGAGGCACCACACAGAACTCGATCTGCTGTTACTCACAGCAAAACAAACATGCCCTTGAAGAGGCGAGGCAGCTCTCCATGCCGACACAGCTGGCTCCACACAGCAGAGGGCTGTGGACATGTGCCCACGTGGCCCAGCCCGCAGCACATGGACACTGCTCATCTCGTGCCTTGCTTTGATCTCTGGTGCATCCCAGCACGGGGCAGCAAGTTCACAAGAAGGAACACACAGAGACGGAATCAGATCTAGGAAGGGCTTAAACCCCACTGCAGCCAAGAGTATTTAAATAACTGAGTGCCTCTGGGGTAATTTAAGGTTTAATACCTTGAGCCCTGCCTGGAAAAAGAGCTGTCAAAACTGACCCTGCCAGAACAGCAACGTGGTGTCAAGCTGCTGCACCGGTCCCAAAGTTCAACCTCTGCAGCCTTGCAGGACTTTGTGGTGCAGGTCTTCAACACCTGTCTCGCAGGGCATGCTGGCTGCTGTAGGCTTTGCACTACAACAGAGCCCACTGCTGTGCACTGCCAAGCAGCCATGCTGGGCTCACCACTGAGGCAGATCCTGCAGTACCAACTCCACTAACTTTGCTGGAAACAAAACCTTCCACACTGGGGTAGGGAGGAAGGTGAAGAGAAGAGCCTCAAGGAATTGCAGGGTCTATCTGGGGACACCCCAGGAAACACCATGAATAGCCTACTTAACTCCATTCAAAGTTGGCTTTGATCTGCTGCAGAAGACAGGTCGACTTTGCCTAGATGATCAAAACCAGTACCCTTCCTTGCCTCAAAACTTATGATTCATCCTGCTGGCCCAGCCTTGCTCTGAGCTGGAGACTTTGAAGTGTCAATAACACGGAGCCAGACATGGCAGAATGGAGCCATCTGCACTCTCCCACCCCAGTTCCCTTTCATAAGGCTCCCACAGGGAGATTTCACCCCAGGGACAGCCCAAGCTCTCAGACATGCTCCCAGATCTTTCCCCTTTTCCTCCAGGAGTTTCTCAGCCTGCCTGCACTGCTCCAACCACCAAACAGTGGCAAGCCCACATATGTCTCATTCATTCCACGTGCATCTCATTGAGAATCCTGGCTCTACAGCACAAAGTTTGCCACAAGGCTTTTAAACTTCCCTTCCTTAAAACAGCGTAGGAAGAAAGAACGCTTTCAAAACAGTCCCTAAAATCTTCCACTCAACACCCACAGGTGTCACCAACTAAATATAGCTTCCAAATGTACCAAGTGCTACAGCATAAGCCTGCAGCCAGCCTGGTTTTCACAGGTAGGGAGCACCAGCCTACTCTGACAGCACCAACATACCTGGTACCACTGGAAAAAAAAAAACATAACTGAGCTCACTTGGCAGCCAGGCTGTGCACAGATCACTTAGCTGGAGCAGAGCAGGGCTCCTGGTCCCAGTGCACAGGCCCCAGCTGTTTGCCTGCTCCCACCTTGCTGCAGGCCAGAGGCGACAGTAATGGCATCCTGCTCTTTTTTTACAGCTGCTCTCCAGAGCATCAGAGGCTTTTGTGCACTTTTGGGAGAGGGTAAATAAAGGGAGGCTCTCTGCACCTCCCCAGGAAACAGTGCAGGGGTGCCAGCAGAGGAGTGGGTGCTGCAGCCTCTATCATCTTCATGGATGAAGGAGTAGATGATTTAAAACAAGTTCTGCTAGTTTCCTTATCGGCAAGATAGGAACAGGGATCCCTTATCTAGCCAAGGTGCTGAGAAGACTAATTAGCATTTGCAGAGGGCAGTGGAAGACAAAACACACCCGGCAGAGCACTGCAGCAGCACAGGCACTGCAGCCTGGCGGGAGATCGATCCTGGGCACACAGCCAGCCCAGCACACAGCAGAGGCTGCGGCTGCTCCAGCCAGTGTGAAGGGAGCTGAGACCCATCGAGAGCTTTGATGGAGACGAAGGCTGCCGAAATGAAGGCAGGAGAGCAAGGGGGTGGGAGTGTGCAAGCAGACAGACACACCATCTGCAGAGCCAGAGCAATGCTAAGCAGTGGCTGCATGCGCTTGGCCTCCTCCAGGGTGAGTGAGCCTAACCCAGGGCCTCACCTACAACCCAACACATATGCTACAGTGACGCTCCTTTACATCAAATTAAGAACTGCTCTCCACGTTTCCTTGCAGAGACTCTAGCAAACAAAAATTCCAATCCACCCAGAGCACATTTAGGCTAACCCTTGCGTTCAGGTTTCAGACGGAAACCTTCACACAAGGACAACACCACAGTTTGCAGCACTCAGCAGAAAAGGCCCCCCGTCAAACTACACTGAAGCAAAACTCTGCTGCTCTCCACTACAGTATCAGTTTGATGAATGGGGAGCAGTGGGGTGCCACTCACCCACATGCAGGCACCCAGGACAAGGAGTGCTAGTGAGGGACACTAGCTACTGCCCTGATGGATTGCTGAGCAATGAAGAGCTGCTGACAGCTATCTATCACAGAAGTCACAACTGTGACACAAATGTGTGTTATGAAAGGGGAAGAAAAAAAAACACCAAACCCACGAAATAAGAAAAACCCAGTGACTTCTGTTGTCATTTTTCAAAAGGCATTTCTATTTTGGTTCTTGGGGCCATGTAAAGCGTGAGCAGAGCATCCCTGCAGGGCCATGCTCTGTTCCCATGCAGCACAGCAATGATGCCAACGAGCACAGGTGGGCAGGGTAACAAAGATACTGAGGGAGAATGAGAGGTGACCTAGCAGCCCTGCCATGTGTCCTGCAGGCATCCACAGACTGCCCTGGATGCCAGGCTGGGGGCACCCCAGTCCCATGGAGGTGGCAGCACAGTGGCTTCTTGCTGAGCTGGGCAGAGCAGGGGAACTGAGTGTAATCAGTGCCTCTGCTGAAAACCAACTAAGCATTCAAGGGAACCCTAGAACAAACCAAACCAAACCATCCTCCCTCACCACTCCACAGGGCATGCAGAGCCTACAGGCTTTAGCTTTTTGATGTAAATATTAGCAAGAGATCGTTCCATTTCACAAATCTCATTTTGCACTTATTTGGTTGCAGTAAAAAACATTCACAGTTGCATTAGCACTGCTTGAAAACTCAAACCAGGCTCCCTTATGCTATGGAATGCCCAGGACAGCCACAGGGGCAGCCAGTTTGTGAGCTGTGCAAGACTGGCAAGGGGACAGAGGCTAGTGAAGGAAGCAGTGGTTTGCCTGAGGTCAGAGAGCAGATACTAACACTGCCAAGAATCAAAAGTTTTGATCCCAAACACTATCTGCAGCCTTCTGCCTTCTTTCCGCTCATTCTCATCCCAGCAGTATGACTTCACCAGGAGCACTGGGGTCTTAATGGTATTGCTGCCAAAGTCTTCCTAAGGCCAAAGAGTTCTCTGTTTTATAACACTGTCTGAAGCACCTGGTGAACACCATAACTGGTAGGGCTGTGAAAACACTTGTCTTTTCCTTTCAGACCACAGCTGCTATAGTAAGCAGCCCTCTGCAGGCATCAGGGGCAACCAGTTGAGCAAAGACTTCGTACCTGGAAGCACAACAGCCACTGCACAATGAGCAGGCAGCAGCACAACAGCAGCTCTGCAGCCACACGTGCTCCCCAGTGAGGGACTGTTGTGTGCGGCAAGAGACATATTTACTGCCTTACCTGGGGAAATCAAACCCTACACCAGCAAAATCAGCTCCCTGCTGTTTCTTATAGCCACTGCAGCTTATAATGGATTTTTAGAGAACACAGATGAGAGGCTGAAAAAAAACTGCAGGGCTGGGCCGGGACAAGGGATTATGCAGAATAAATATCTGCTCCTCTAGCAAGAAAGCTGCAATGCCTGCTCCTGGCACACCACTCAGGTGCAGCATGGACACTACAGCTGCGACAGCCTCTGGAAGGACAGCCAATGCTTGCAACTCCCAGCAGGAATCTGGAGTCCTTCAGGGCTCTGCATGTGCTTCAGCCCTAAAACAGCACACATCTCTCCTTTCCCCTGGATCCAAGTCAACAGAAGGAAGCAGTTCTGCTCCTGAGCCCTGCTAGCCCACAGCCTGGCATCTAGGCAAAATTGCTGATGAAGGTGGTTTTTTCAGCCAAGGGCTTGGACTTTGTGCTGGTGAGGCAGAGGCTCTGTGCTGCAGATCCTGCTGGGGCAGGAGACAAGCTGGAAGCCACAGATTCCCCAGAGCGCAGGATGATCAGCCCACATGCCTCATGGTCTAACAGGATCCACGTAACTACTTTGCAGGGATGAGTCTCCAGGCTGCCCTCCCTCCTCCCCATGTTATGCAGGATGTTGCTGCACACACCAGCCAGGTACTGCAGTCCATTCCTTTCCTTATTAGACAGCAGCTCCAGCAATACTGCTCAGAGGTCTTCAGGTGAGTAAGAGCAGTTTGAGCAAGGGGAGTGGAGCACTAAATGTGTCTGAGCAACTTGCAAGGGAGAGAAGAAACTCCTAGACTGCTAACACTAGGAGAAGGCATTGCTTTATCCTCCTGAGAAAACAAGAGACACCAGGTATGACAACCTCTGAAAAGAGCAGAGATGGAAACCATCGAACAACTTACAGCTGAGGAGACTACTACTACTTGATCATACTATTTTTGTATAAAGACTCATTTTCAAGACATAGAAAGTCAGCTGGGGTACCAGCAGCTTCCTCCAGAGGTAGTTTCCTCCTTCGGTTTTCAGAGCACGGTAAGAATCCCTCTGGCAATACACAGGACAAACCTATGGGCACAGCACTGCAGTGCAGTTTCTATAGGGCAACAAACCGGGGCCCATCTGCAGAGGCTTCACCACAGCTGTGATCACAAGAACTGGCTTATGATTCCAGAGAAGAGCTGAGAAGCCAAGCAGAAACAGCTGTACATAGGCTTACTACAGTGCCGCCCACCATGATAGCATGGAAACATAAGGCATGAACTCAAGACTCCAACTAGGTCCCAAGCAAGCCCTTTTTCCAAGGCAGGCTGATCCACCCAGTGGTAGGGGCAAGGTAGTGATTTGGGTGAGCTGAGGTATGTGCCTACCTGAGGATTCTTCAGTGATTTGGAAGAGGTGATACCAGAATACACTTACGGCACTAACCAGCTGACATCTCCAGCTCCTGGGACTGCAGGAACAACCTGAGCCAGCTGCCCAGGCCCTGACCACAGAGGTAAAAGGGGCACTTTTAAGACCTCTGCAATGCTAGAATTGTCTTGTAGGCATGAGAAAAACTGTTGTGGGATGGGCAAGGAGAGGAGCAAGCAAAAGATCTCCAGCTGCAAAGCAGAGCAAGATCCGACACAGCATGTGGGCTGCCTGTTCAGCATGAGCGAGACAAGCTACAGGCTCCATGGCTCAAAGACTTCCAAGGAATTTTCTGCAACTCCTCAGCAGACAGCTCCACCTTACAAGCCCTACTCTAACAGCAAAGGAAGCAAGGAGCTGCCTACGCTTCTATGCAATGTAAGCTCTGCAATGCCTGCAAAGATCACTTGCTAAAAATAACTTCAAAAAGGGCATCTGACAGCTCTGCAAAGAGCATGGGAACACTCCTCCCACCTGGGTGTCCTAAAGCAAGATCTGGGAGAGGAGAACAGGGGTTTGCCCTGGGAAAAGGCAAGACACTGAGGGTACAGGCAGCTGAAGGCAGTGTGATGGAGCCAGAGCCTTGAGCTATCAGTGCAAACACCTGGGTTGTGTCCCCAGCTCAGCACCCTTCCAGCTCAAGACAAAATCCTTCAACTTGCAGCCAAGCTACCATGAGGAAAAAGCAGGTAAAGAAATGCCAATGGACATTTGTAGCATTAACAGCACCATCAGGGCACCACTGAGTCTTCCTGGCATAGATGACTACAATTAGAGGTAGCAAATGAACTATCTTAAGGGCAAGTGATGGATGGCACATCTTTCCACCCACTTTTCAAGGAACATCCTTTCCTGAAGAGAATTTCCAGGAAACTTTCAACACAGATGATACACATACATACATACCCACACACTGCACTGTATGTGGGACATCAGGCTCACACAGAAGGGAATGACAAGAACTCCCCCAGTTCTGGAATGAAAACTGACTTCTCCCATAGAGTCTAAAGAAAAGTTTTTGCTGGAAGAGTTGATGGCTCCTAGACCACAGGAGCCACCTCAGTGGGGATGTGGTTAAGCGTGCACAGTTGAGAAGACCCAGGCACTGTCATAGCCAGGAAGCCGGGCTGGCCCTGTACCCTACAGTCCCAGGCCACCTCACAGACACCAGGGAAGGACAGCTGTGCCCACACTGTAGCATCACTTCAGGCTTAGCCCAGCTTTTGCAGGGCACACAAATCTCTGGCCAGCATAGCACTGAGCCAGCAATTCCCCTGTCATCACTCAGGAGAGCAATGCCAACCCCTCCACAAAATGCTGCCAAAAACATCTGCAAACACTCCCTGGCAGATTAAAGAGTTAACGGAGTGGGCTGGAAAAGCCAGCCATGCTCACAGCTCCCAGGCATCATGTAGGCATGGCAGTCCCAAACCTGTGGATGTCGATCAGGAACAAGCTGTGGTTGCAGATACTGAGCCCTGAGAAAAGGTGCAAGTTGCTTCAGCTGCTGCTCAGGGCAACGAGGCAAAGCAAGGACACCCCCATGCCAGAGAGAGGAGGACGCCAGGGGAAAATACTTCTGCTTACAGCCTGGACAGTCCACGCTCGGCACTAAAGCAAAACTGCAAGGGCCTGGAGAGAATTCCAGCAAGCAGATGAGCCAAGTCATGGAGTCTGAGGGTCAGGCTCTCCTCCAAGCTGGCTCCAAGACCAGCTGATAGTTCATGACCTGAAAATCAGCAGCAAGGCAAAGGGAGGAGCAACACAATCAGGAAGTACAGGACAGCAAGGACAGACACACAAGATAAAACAGGACTCACAGCTCCTCATAGAAATGCAGAAGAAAAACCAACTCACTCACCTTTGGGGGCTACTGATTTGCAAATTAAAGATGTTCTATACTCCTACCAGGACTGGCCTCCACCCTCCAGGACAGACCTGGAGCAGTTTCCTTCACTCCTGCTTACCTCTGCAGCACCACTCTGCCTGTTCTGCCTGGCTCTAATGAAAAGCCAGTTAACAGTTAATTATTACCCATTCAGACACACGATCCTCTACACTGACTGACTGTCGTCCAGGAGGGATAAGACAGTCACGTGATGCAAAAATCCCAGCCTTATGAAAGCACAGGCAACTATATTTAGTTTGAAAAACGATGACCTAGTGGGACCGCCCCTTCCTGTGCCCGGCCCCTCTGAGGAGCGGATCTCTGATGTGCAGGGTAAGCTCAGCATTGAGCCAAGCTACAGGGTTGAGACCAGGACACTCAGCACATAAGTGATGCATGGTGTGCACGCACACACGTGTGCACGCACATGCACTGGTCATCCCATGGGATGCCCTGGAGCACAGCACAGGCTGGGGAGACCTTCCTTCCCTCCCGATCCTTGGTGTTGCAGGTCACCTTGTCAGCAACAAAACCCGATAAGCACCAAGAGCAACAAACAGGGCCCAGCCCAAGGCCCTGGATCTTATCTTAGAAGCAGGAGGTATGCTGGGAACTTCATTGGCGTGACTAGCACAGGGGTGGCACTCAGCAGAAAGGCACCAGTTGCTGGTCTTTGCTGGTCTCTCACCCAGGGTTGGCAGCGAACAGTGGGGCTCCACTGCCAGATTCAGCCCTGGATAACAGGAGGGAGGTGATGCTCAGACCTGGTGATGGGATCAGCCCTGTTCCTCTTCCTGTAACGCAGCTCAGCCAAGGAAGCAGACTTGTGACTGTACTGAGAACAGAAAGGGAGCAGAAGCAGCTGTGCAGAGGTCATGTATGTGTTGCCACCACACAGAGAGGGCCCCAGAAAAAAGGTGTGTGATGACAAAAGCCCAGTTCTGCACGAGCATCATCTGCTCCCCCCTCCCACCTCAGTGGAAGAGCTTCAAAAGAAACAGCCTGAGGACCAGACATCATTAATCTCTTGTCACTGGCAGAAGGGTTTTCTCTGCCCGCATCCCGCTGCAGCCGATGAGACAGCACAACCAGCAGAGCCCGCAGCACAGTAGGGAGAGGTCACTGTGTCGCAGCCAAGCCCAAGGCTCCGCACAGATGCAATCCCTTTAATGGCCGTCAGCCTCTTCTGCAGCTGCAACTGGGGACTTGGAAGCTACAAAAACCCTTCTACAGAAGCATCTGGTACGTCTCAGTGTAAATATTTAACAATGAACAGACAGGAATCGAGAGCCAAGCGCTGCTCCAAGCCCCTTCAGCTCCGTGCCTCCCACTTGCCAGGAGGGCAATGCACACTTCCCACAACAGGCACCAGCACAGGGAGCGAGAGGTCACACAAGGAAAAGGTGCAAACTCAACATAAGCACGCACACCTCTGGAGAAGATGTCATCTCAAAGAGGAGAACCAGAGACTCGATTTCTAGAAAGGAATTGTGAGGGAATTCAAATAACATCAGCCAATTCTTCCCTGCTGATTCCTGATGTCAGGGTATGTTCTCCTACCACAAGAAAAAACATCCTCACAAGCCCCATATCTCAAGTTTGTGGCAGCAAAATTCAGGATTTTTCTTAACTGTGAAATAACACATACTGCCAACTTCCTTCCAGAGCACACAAACATGCAGATCCTGCTACACCAAGCTTGCTTACCCAGCCAGGCAGGTGGTTGCTTCCCCTTTCTCAATACATAACACAGAAGCATTAAAAAGACCCTAATCAGACTGAGCCTTCCCAAAGGAAGCTGAGAGAAGCCACACACAGAAGGAAGTGCAACACAGCACCACCTCTCCTAAAGACACACCTCCTCTCCTTTTCTTTATAGAAGGCTAAAAACTGGAAACTGCTACTGTACAGTGTCACCCACATCTCTATATGAAAGAGCTTCAAGTGTACAATTCAAAGTGGCATTTGTAACTCAAAAAAGGTATCTCAGTCACTGCTGACAGTTTTCCAATGATCAGCTCAGGATGAAGAATACAAAAAAAAAAATCATCAGGAATAGCGTGACCGAGACAAAGAGCATCATTTGCTGCTGTATGAAAAACTGGTGCATCCACAACTGAGCCCTGCAGTCAGGTCTGGTCCCTGCATCCCAACAAGAACACAGCAGTTAGAGACATACAGAAAAAATAAAGTCAGATAGACCAGAGGCAGCCCTCTCACAGGTCTGACCAAAAAGGCTGGGGTTCTCAACTACCAAGAGGGATGGGCTGACAGTGGTGCATGATATCAGGAGGGCACTGCCTGACCAACTGGAATCAGGAGCGCTGCATGAAACTGGAAGGAGATCCACTGAAAGTAAGCAAAGTACTTCAAGCAGCAGACAACAAACTTCAGCAAGCCCTGTGGCAGTAAGTCCTGAGAGGCAGACAGGATGGGCAGCCTTGCAGAGGATTCACAGCTGACATCCACAGAGGTCCCAGTGGTGACCTCCCCACTGTCCTCATCCAACAACAGGAGTGGGGAGAAGGAAAAAGCCTTTCCTTCTGCTCTACCAACATACAAAAGAGCCCAGCACGCATTTTCCAAGGATGCTGAGACCTCTCGGGTTTTCTCCTGAACTTCAGATCACAAGGTTTGAAGTGGTTTCTTCTGAAAAGCAGCCTACATCTGAAGTCCAGTCGCCCAAAGTCAGCAAGGAGAGGACTGAGACCCACTGCACCAGACATGGATAAATCAGGAGTCTCCTGGACAAAGCAGCTTTATTTCCAAAGGCTGTTAACTAAGCAGGATACAAGCACTGCCTCCCTTCCACCTTCGTGGCACCAGCACATGACACCCCGCTGAGGGCAGAACGCCTCCAGCACCCCATACAAACAGGCAGGTGCATGCTCTGGGGCATGCCACAGAAGCTGTGCCTACAAAATGGCTGGTGCTTTGGCTCAGGCTCCTCACCTGACCAAGTCCCAGCTCTGTTGCCACAACTCAGAGTTCTCAGTCACTGTGCCAAATGCTTCCTTGGGCAAAAGGACAACAGACTTTTCATCAAGAAGGGAAACTGGCTACAAAGACCCATCTGGCCTTGTAAGATTAACCTTACAGAATAGGCACTGACATAGATTATTGGAGTCTGGGTGATTTGCAACAATAGAGTGTCGCAAATTAACCTGCTGGCAAGGGAAAGGAGGTGAGAAAGTCAAAACCAACAGCCTCAGAAGTGCAGAGCTGCTGTGATGCTAGAAGCACCCTGCTGGCAGTGCTCCTCTGCCCTTGCCTGCCACATCCACACTGTGCTGTGTGCAGGGGGTATGAGGCCTTCTGAGTGAGCTTTGGTGTACAAGGAAGAAAAAGCACAATTTGAAGGCTATTCTGGAGAATACATGAGAAGACAAAGTGCAGTGTCAAAAGGCTACTATCATTAAGAGGAACCCTGTTTAAGCTTTCATACTTAAAAATACAGAACTGCAAAAAATCCCCCAACCCCGTGGGCAATGTTTTCTGCAACACCCCTGACATGCAACATGCTCTTACTGAAGCACATGCTATCATCTGTTGCAGATGCACACTTATGCCCCACCCCAGAGACAGCTGTGAAGGTCCACAACCAGCTGGAGCACAGAGGATGGAGTGGTGCCAACCAGAGGACATCTCTGTGTCTGCAGCACAGGCAGACAAAACACAACATCCAGTGAAGGCAGACCTTCAGTGGGGCAGAGAAGCTTCTTACAAGAAAAGGGAAGAAGAAAATCCCTTTAAGTCACAGAATTCTTTCCTGTGCAGTCATTACTCCATCCTGGCTTCAGGCAGACTGTACTCAATGCACAGGAATACACCTCTGCTCCTCCAAAACCAGCCTTAATACTCCACTTTCATGAATGTTATGAAAGTGATAAAAAAAAAATGTGAAAAGCTTACAAGTGGTTGGGTTACTTTCGTAAAACCTAGAGGAGCAACTTCTGCAACACTAGGGGAATATCTGGCTGTATACCATGTTAGCTGGCTAGAGCTTTGGAAACAAATATACACACAACTTTCAACTGCTCAATTCACGAAGCCAAATTGCTGTCTCCAGTGTCACATCATATGTCTTAAAAAATAGTCATTTACTTTTTACTGAAACCAGCTTTAAGATGATTGAACTGATTTTCATGCTTTACAATCAGCAGCAATTTATCCTCACACCATTGTTGTAAACTGGTGGAAATGTAATCCTATTGCAAAGCCAAAAAGATGCAGATGGGAGGTAGGCACAACAACGTGACCAAGGCTGCCCAAGACCACATCAAGTACAGCTCCATACTGCCAGTGCCTTTGCTACAGGTCTCCAAAAGGCACTCTAGATCTGGGATAACAGGATTTCTGAGCACTCCTGGTATCACTGGGTGAAACATAAGCCTCTCCTTCAACACGAGCTCTCCAACAGCTCATGTTGGATGAAGAGCCCGTGACAGTCTGGGAAAAGCAAGAATTAAGGTGCCTGCTTTAAAAAGCTACTGGAGTCAGGCCTCCCATTCAGCACAGCCTCCCCTTTCAACTGATAAGCCCAATCCTTTTATGCAAGGTCCATCCTTAGGAGGCTCGATGCAGTCTGGGGCCCAAGAAGTTAACATTAGTCTTGCACTGACAGCACACAGGTGCAAACCAGGCCATAGTCCTTAACAGAGATGCACGGTAACAACACATACTAAACAACCCAAAGGGGAGATTTGTATTTTTTAAAGTATTGAAAATTCAAGTACACACCTTCAGGTGTCTGGACACATCAAGATGTTGATAACTAACACAAATACTAGCTGCAAAATTCTAAATTTGGTTAGTGCTGACTCTGCAAAAAGTAGTGCAGGAAAGACATGGAGGAGTGAGATGTGAAGAACTCCATTTTAATTAATACATACCAGACTGGCCATCAGCTGGAAATATATCTGCAAAAGAAGAAAGAGAAAAAAAATCAGTATTATTTGCAGCTGGAATGCAAATCATATTTTAAAGGTTCCTCCCCTCTTGATTTGTTTGCTTTAGCTAAACAGAGCAAGTATTTTCCTAGTATCCCAAGTTAAATATCAATCTAGCTGGGAACCCACCCCAATTCAACCACTTGTTGCAAGAAAGATTTTGAAGGAGTTAGTGCTTGAATACTTGAATGTATTGCTCTCATCAATAACCTTCTACACCAGCTTCTAACAGACAGCAGCGAAGAACAAAACGACTGCAAAATGTACAAAATCCCAATCCATGAGCTAGCTGCTGACACCTCCACGCACCCCCTGAGCAGGGTCACCAAACGAAGTGCTGTGCAGAGCACCTAACTCAATGTCCAGCCAGGGAGAGCAGGGGAAGCCAAGCCAAGCCAAAATATAAAATAAATAAAATAAAATAAAATGAGCTTTTCCTGATGGTTCCACTCTTTGGAGAATGGAATCTATAGGAGACTACCAGTGGAAAAACCCTGTCAATAAACGCTTCCTAAGATGCTATGGAAACTGTATTTTAGAGAGTAATATGCTACATTTTCTTCGAGGAACTTGGAAGAATAGGGGGAAGGGAGGCTGCCAGCAAGCCAAGGTCCTTCTAGGACAGGGGCAGGCCCCTGGCTCCAGCTTATCGGCTGCCCAAAACACACATTCAGTTGGATAGTCACAAAAGTTGCAGCACAGACTACCCCTTGGCCAGGGCAATGCTTTTCAGACAGCACTCAACCAATGCAGAAACAGCAAAAACACGCCTCTACTAAAAAGCTGTTATTTCTCTGCCTTCGACAGCACACTGTGTACAAGGCATCCTCAGGAAGGGATGCTTCTCTGCAGCTGACACAGTGAGAAAATGCTCAGAACTCCCTCTGCCACTATGCATGCTCATAGTTTGCAGCCACGCTGAAGGCACGATCTCATGGAAAAGCCAGTGTGTCCAGAAAAGCCTCCAAGCACATCTCAATTCTTTGCAGACTGCGTGTTCTACTGTAGCCCTTTACCAGCACATCACCGGACACATCTGAACACCTTGCATTTCTGTGATGGTTACTGATGAAGGTCAGGCTCCCAACAACAATGAACAGGAACACACTGTACTTGCTCTAACAGGTCCCAAATAAAAGGCAGTCTCTTTATTTCCCTGCTTGGGCAACTTCCAGCCAATGTCTTTGCAGAGGAACAAGGTGGAAGCACTAGTTAACGCACACCCCACTTTTTTGGATCAGCTAGCTGCACTAAGTACCACCAAAAAGAAAATTAACAAATGAAAAAAATAATAGTAAAAAACAATGGCTGAGAAGGGAAATTTATCTATGCCGGCTAAGGCCTGCAGGCCTTGGCAACCATTCTCCTTGCTCCAGCCTGCCCAACCAACTCTCCATGTAATGCCCCAACTTGGGCAGCCACCCACAGAGGCCCAGGGCAGCCCCTTCCAGCAGCCACAACCACCACCACGTCAGGCAGAAGCTGCAGATGGCCCCTCAGGGATGCTTCCTACTGGTCGCACCACTGCCGCAATGCAAAGCTGGCATTCCCTTGAGGCCTCTACGCTCAGCTCACAGCCAAATCCCCCAAAGCCCTGCTGAGCCTCAGAGATGCACTGCAAGGCTCACTTGGCTTCTCTTGAGATGAGCCATTATAATTTTAGAGCAGACGTGCTGCTAAATGCGCTGTAGAAAAGCAGTGGAAACTCCTCAGTGATGCTGGCCAGGGGCAGACACAACTCGCATCCACCCTCAGGAAGTCTGCTGCCACCATGACTGCCACTGAGGAATGGTGCCTGTCCATCCTCTAAGCCTCAGCCCTCTTGTCTAGGAAAGCTGAGCCTGTCCAACTCCTCATACCTATAATCACAGCATAATAGAATTTAAACAGAGATGCAAAGAGTTGGGTGTGCAGGCTTCCTCTGCAGAAAGAGCACAGTGCAAGCAGCCTGCAGGACATCCTCTTCTGAAACACAGAAGACGCAGATGAAACAGGGCTAGTGAGGGACTGAGGCACTATGTCCCTCCTGGATGCCTCCTACTCTACAAGCAAGAGTGACCAGATTAGAGATTAGCTTGCCAATTAAGGACAGCACCCTGTGTGCCCGAAAGCAGCCTAAATTGCACAGCTCTTCTCTCAAGAAAGCCATGGGGAGAAGAAGGTAGAAACATGCATGGTCAGCAAAGTAGTGCTAGGGCTGTATTCCAATGGGCCCATTTAACACATTTCAGTCCTCCTCAATACTCTTAAAGTTAAAAATCAAACACAGAAGTCCCAATCATGAAGACAATGCTAAGATTTTGCTTACACAAAGCCTCAATATTGAAAGCAAACAAGGATTTCTCCCACTACACACACAGTTTCCCACCTGCCTCACTTCGGGGCACCCAAAGCCAGGTACCCTAACGTGGGCCAGATGCTGCAGGGGACGATGCTGCAGAGCAGCTCTGTACCAGCTGGCTATGCTCCCCATGCAGAGCAGCAGCTTCACCCCTGTCTGCTCCGCATCTCCCTGCTACACCCAGCCCTGCAGTGCCAGCTTGACACATCGTCATCCTCAGGCAACCAAAAGGAAAGGGCAAGATAGTGCCAATGCTGCAGTGTGAGTGAGAGCGCCCCGAGAAATTTGGGCCCTGTGGTCTCACATTTCCTTCCCCTTCTCACGTGTAGGGCCTTCTGTTTTTCACCCTGGGCCCAAAAGCCAGGAAACTTTAGAGCCGATACCTGAACAGAAAGATCATAATGACAACATGCAGTGGCAATCTCTGCAGAGGCAGGCATTTCTCAAGCACGTTAACAATCTATTCAGCTCTGTGCATTATCCACGCAGCCCACAGCTCAGTGAGAACCCAGGTCCATGCATCTCCCTGTTATCACTGCAAGGGGTGGAGGAAAGGAGAGAGCAGGAAGAGGTCAAGGATGCACGCTGTAGCAGCAGGATGTTGGGGAGGCACCAAGCATCCCTTTTAAAACCGTCACATGAATGTGGATGTGTTACAGGGGTGCTGGCTGTGAGCACCAATACCCAGAGCTGTGGTGCTAATAGCCCAGGAAACAGCTAAATTGAGGACAGTCCTTTCTATTTTAGGTGTGGGCGAGAGGGGGGTGGGGGAGTGGGATATGGAATCACAATTTTTGCTTGATGATATTTTTAACAGAAAAGGAGACCGTATGTTTAACTGGGGCATTTACAGAGAAAAGCTGCTGCGTCTACACACAAAATCCCCTCTCCAAGAGCTATTTGCCCACCGCTGCTATATATCAGATATCTGGGACAGCACCAAGCAGGCTCCTCAATTTAAGAGCCCACATCTCCCCAGTGCCAAATCCAAGCACCTTCACAGGAAGTCTGAACCTACCCCCGCTTCTGCTGCCTCAACACAAGCGGCTGAGCACACCACATTCACTGCTTCCCAGCTATGGGAACAATCCTCACAATGCAAACAGCACAGGTAGGGAAAAGGTCCCAATTTACAGAGTCCAGCTTCTGCTGCAAAGAGACCAGTGTTACCTGAATCTCTTCTCCATCCCCAGGCAACTGCTCGGCTCAAATCTGTATCACCTGCCTTCCCCAGAGAGGCCCAGATAGTGCCTGCACAGGTTCCTCAGACAGTTAGTAGCCTCTTCAAAGCAGCGCTTAGCAGAGAAGGGGGCGAGGTCTGCTAGAAAGAAGTAGCAAAGCAAGAAATCTAAACCCCAGAGATTAGCATGGACAATTAGGTCCCTCCCGAGGATCTTGCTTGCTTCCTGCTCCCCTCCTTCCTTTCCTGCCAAGCAGGCTCAGGGAGGGTCCAGCCCTCAGCCACCAGCTCCAGACAGCCCTGGCTGTTGTACTAAGAAGTCTCCTCACCCCCGCAAAGGGAAGCTGAGGCTTGAGATGGGTGAAAGATCCAATCCAGATAAACAGACTTTGGTCACCAATGTTAGTTTAGGCACTAAAAAAGAAGGCTGCAGGGTGACCTCACAGCAGCATTCCAATATCTGAAGGGAACCTACAGAAGGGAGGGGAATCAACTCTTTGAAAGGGTAGATAACTGCAGGATGAGGGGAAATGGTTTGAAGTTGAGGGAGGGGAGATTTAGATTGGATGTCAGGGGGAAATTCTTTACAGAGAGAGTGGTGAGGTGCTGGAACAGCTGCCCAGAGAGGCTGTGGATGCCCCATCCCTGGAGGTGTTCAAGGCCAGACTGGATGGGGCCCTGGTCTAGCATTAAATGGGGAGGTTGGTGGCCCTGCATGTGGCAGGGGGTTGGAGATTCGTGATCCTTGAAGTCCCTTCCAACCCTGGCCCTTCTGTGATTCTGTGATTAAGACACCACAAAAACTGTTCAAGAAAAAGGTCGAAGAAAACAACTGCAGAAGCACTGATCAGCTTTCAGATCCATTTCTCCAGAAATGTCAGGGCAGATTGTTAGATCTTTGTAAGTGGTTTTCTGATGTCCATCAGAGCACAGGATCAGCTCCTTCTCGCACAGGCAGGCCATTATCTGGGGACATACCATTCACCTGTGCTGAGAGGCTGAAGAACTGCAGCCAGCATGAGCTCTGGCATAGATTTCTCACGAACCATGTGGAAACAATTCTTGCAATGAGTTTCTGCTGTAGAAAATCTGTGCCCCAGCTAACTTCATGCATTTGAAAAGGGATGAAGATCTTTGGCCTTACCAAGCTGTGAGGGAAACACATCCTGAAAAAAATTACCAACTGCAAAAGAACATTACCTGGAAGAGCTCCCTAGCTTTAAACTCACACTATGCACTACACTGAATTAGTACCTTAATGCTGATACCAAGTCTCTTCCTTCATTGCTCGCTTCCTGAGCGAGGTTGTGACTGGCATATAACTGAATACGTAGGCACCAATGGGATCAGCATGGTGCTTTGCAGAAGCATCTTCCAGGGATCTGCTTGGAAGAAGTCTCTTCTCCAGGCATCAGAGATGTTCTGAGGAATGCAGCTGGTCAGCTTGACCAGAGAAAAAGATAGCGCTCCAAACAAACAATCCCATGAATCCTGCACTCACATATGCACAGACACACGAAGCATAACTGTAAGGTCATGGCTGTTTTTCCTCCCATCCACTTATCAGTGCTTGTATTGGAGAGAACAAACACTGGATGTTCTCTCGCATTAACCCCTTCTCCTCTCACCCCAAAATGCTGTTGCTCAAACCACAAGCTGTAACACCAAACAAAAAGCCAGAGATAGCACACAGCATCTTAAAGGAAGGAGCAAGAGAAAAGTCTGATGTCTGATGCCACAGTGGCAGCTGACCCAGCTGTCTCATTCTCCTTAATCACAAGTAAGCCTCCAGCCTTCAAGAGGTGAGCACAGACAGACCCTACAACAGCCTGAGCCCAGCACAACCTCAGCCACCATTTCCAAACTGTTCTTGAAACTAGTAGGCATCGAACAGGCAATAAGTTTCAGGCATCATCAGACAAAAAAACTGATGCGCTTGAAGAGAATCCTGTTGAAATGCAGGAACAACTCTGGAACAGCCCAGAAGCTCACTGGGTCCCATCCTACAGAAATTGATGCGGGAGGGGGTTTCTCTATGACAGCCTTACTGCATACTGCCCTGCTACATGCACATTGACATGTGACATATCTGCCTGCAACACCAGGCAGGGGTGACACAAATCCCTGTAAAAACCCCCAGTCTGAAATTCAAGGCTCTCTCCATCTTACTGCTGAGGATAGAGGGCAAGCAGGGAGTCTATATGATACAGGGGGCATCACAGTGAATACAAGATAATTAAATCTCTTAACTGAATTACAAATCCTCAGACTCGCAGCCTGTGTGAGACATTTCCCACTCTGGACCAGACTTTAATCAAACACACAGCTTTTCCAATCACCCTCCAAATTTTGTCCTTGTGTGGATCCACTTCTCTGCTGTTAATGACATCAACTCAGATGTCAAACCCAAGTCAAGTAAGAGAGTTGCCTGCCTGTAATCTCGTATGTCTCCTCCAAATCTTCTTCAAGGCCATGCTTACAGGTTTCATTTTATGTTTTAAAGTCACTTGTATCAAATTCCTCCCCTTACAGAGTGCAAACGTCATATACAGCATTCTCAGCTTAAAGTTTAAAAAAAAAAGGGAGATACAATAGATCACCTGAGACTGAGAAGCCAAAAGAAACCCACCCCCTTTTTGCTCAGTTCAGTGCAACACCCTCTCTGCAGTGGATTCCTGCATGCTCAGAAGATGCATTAGATGGTGTTAGGTATTCCCTCGAGCTTTCAAGGTTCAGCTGGGAGTTGGAAACAGAAATTTAATATGATTACAGTCAGGAACATCTCATGCTTTGTCATCTGAGCACGTGGCAGGGAATCTCTGTGATTTGCTTCCTGTCTCATTGGGTGGGATCTCAAGCACAAATATCCCATTGCTTCTTTTCCAGTCAGAGTTAAATCTCCAAACGACATTTTTGAGACCCATTTCTCCACATTTCAGCACCTACTGCTTCAGTGACAACATTTCTCTTCACTAATGTGTGCTGGGATCATTCTTTACACTTCATTCTTTGCTCTGTTTACCCTTTATCTCCATCCCCGCACAGCTTTGTAGCAGACTTGCCAATGTGGGCTGAACACAGACAGGGTAAAGTGCTTCTGTCACTCCATTACATTCATCTGTGCTGGGCGAAGAGTATCGCTATCTACAGGCATGTGGAAACTCGATAGTATGGTCCTTATTTTCAGTTGCCTCATTTTGAGGGTTCAGGGGGCTTGGCATAAACATTGTTCCCAAGCTACACAAGTATCTGGAAGGGCAATAGTAAATGTATAAAATTTTGTAACAAAAATCTTAAGTGTCTTACAGGAATAAATTCAATGTTCCTTCTGCAACATTCCACACACACACAAAAAAGGCAATATGACCTTGAAGAATCTGAAGAAACTAATTTCCTGTAGTTTGAAGTGAATGGTGGCCTATCAAACATTTAAATCTTACTTAATTATAATTTCTATTTCATTTGTTCACTTGCTTCTTTTATCCGTAAGCGTGCAAATCGGATAGCCTGGTAACCAACATTTGGTAAATTAATAATTACTCATTCACAGCACTGACCAGATGCTTCCAAAAGCACCGTTACGATGGGGGAGAGGAAGCAGGGTGAATTCAGTGCAAAAGCTGAAAAGGTGTTGCAAATTATCTGGTTAGAGGCAGTGCCAGGTATTCAACAACGCACCCACCATCTGGCAGTATCTTTGAGTTACCGAGCAGGTATGACACCCCCACCCAAACTCCTCCCCATACACCTTTCTTCCCAATAAAACTCTATCCTTTCCTCTTGCTGTGGCTTTTACAATCAGATTCTTGTTTCCCCACATATTTAGTCAGGAAAAACTCACCTCTTTTCTCAGCGTTTCAGACTCAGTATCTAACGAATCTAGCCCTGGAACCTCCCCTGTTCTCTCCACGTATCATCCAACATGTGACTTGGAAAACTCGGAGGACTGTTGGGAAGGGAGGAGAAGGGGCGAGCCACCCCCTGTGCCCTCCCACTCAGCAGATGGGCCGACCCCCCCCCCCCTGCACGGCCATGCCTTGCAGTCTGCAGAGTCACTGCAGGCACACTGCATGCTGCTGCTCAGCTGGAGACGCGCTCTGTGGTGCGTCGGGGACAAACGCTGCTTCCTTCCTCCCCCTCGACCCCTGGGGCTGCAGCCCCACACTGAAGCAGAGGACAAACCGGGGCAGGGGACGCGGGGCCAGAATGGAGCATGCGCTCACTGCCCTCCCAGGCTATGGGGAGGAAGCCAAAAAGCCAACAATGAAGAGCACCAGGGATGTTTTTCCTTCGTACCCGTCCTCCCGGGGCAGTGATGCCACTCCTGTGCCTTCTCAGAAGCCAGGGCCACTTTGGGCAGTGAGTCAGGATCACAGAAAGGCAGCTGCGGGTCTGCTGGTCCCAGGCCAGCCCTACTAAAAGCAGCAGGTTACGGCCTGCATCCAGCCACCTCCAGGGGTGTCGGGCAGGAAGCGAGCACACTTCCTCAGGAACACACATCAGGGCACGCTCAGAGGGAACCAGAGTGCCATTTTCTCCATTATGTGAACAAAGGGCGCCTGTGTCACCTCCAAGTACCACCAATATCAAACTGAGCCATAATGATAAACGTCAGCCACAGACAGCTCCGTTAGGTCTTATCCATTTCTGAAATAATCACTGGCTTCTGTCTGACACAGAGCCCTCACTCCCAGGCAGGGCTGCCCTGGTCATCTCCCACACGCTCCAGTGCGGGGCTATCTGCAGCACAGATCTCCACCAGCCCTTCTGACTTGTGACCATGGAAAGAAATAAGATGATTCAAAGCCCCCCCCAAAAATCACAACCACCACCGAGTACTGCCTGCCACGTGTCCCCACGCAGCACTGCAACAAAAGAAAATGTTGAAGCAAGCTGCTGCTCCTAAGTCAGCTTTGCTCCAGAAGGACATTGAAGGTAAACCAGTGATAATGCAGGTATTAGCCCAGTCAATTCACAGCTGTTCCTCCTTCTCCTTGCACGTCACAGCAGAATATCCTCAACCACATGTGGAATTAATGGTTGACTCTAGCAAAATCCACTGTGAGCTTCACACCTAAGTGGGGCCAGCTGACTTGCTAAGGATGGCTTCTGCAGTTTGATCCCCATCAGCAGTCTGTTGTTGTCCTGTAACTGGCAGAGCTGCCACGTGCTGATTTGCTCAGTTAAGGCAACACTCCCTGCCCCAGAGCCCCCAGGCTGTTGTACAAATATATGCTCTGGTAGAGAAAAGTTTAGTTAGGAGAATTTTCTGGGAACCTGCAATTACAGGATGAGCCTATGTTTGGAAACATGTTGACACTGTACTTGACCACAGTTTCTACAACCCTTCCTCCCCCCCAAAAATGTACATCTTGTGCAGTATTAAAACTACCGTCATACCTAATTTTTCCAGTGCCTCGTGCCAGCTCTCACTCCTCTGCAGCAGCACCCTCATGTGCACCCACTCCTCCTCCCAGCCAATCCAGCCTGAACCCAACCCGGGACTCCTCCCACAAAGAACTCTAAGAACTGATTTATTCAAGGCCAAATTCAGTTCCTATTTGTTCTGGTCACCAATTACTGTTTCCTAAATACACAAACAGTTGCCTTAAGTTCTTGTAACTCTATATTAATTTCTTAGAAGTTCTTTTTTACTTCTCTTACCTGCTTTAGTCACACACCTGTACTATTTGCTAACAGATTTTCAGATTACCTGGTTACATCAGAGCAAGGAGTAAAGTCTCCTAACTCTGCTCACAGATCACTAAACAGGCCCTAGACCTACAGTAATGAGTTTGGAACTGAAGCGTGGTCCCAAGACAGCTGCAAAAGCAGAGCTGGCCACATCAGAAACTATGCATCACACAGTCTTCAGCCCCTGTTAACAAAGGGTCCGGTGCCAAAATGACCAGCAGGTAACATTTTTAAAGGCCAAAATGTAGATACACATCATAGTTGGGAAGGAACAAAGCTTCCCACTCTCATCAGGCTCCTGGTAAAAAGAGAGCAAAAACCCTTCCCAGCTCTGCTACCCAGAAGATCCATAGTGAGGCACTGTACCTTGCTCTGCCCAGTTACTGCAATAGGAGCACAGCTCCTCCAAGAGCTGTGTGGTCACAAAGGACTCCGCAGTTCTCTGACAGTATGCAAGTTTATTTAAGTTTTCATTAAGGTGATTATATTTTTAACCCTTGCTGTTTGTAGCTAGTAACTGTAAGGATTAAAATACCCAACCTGGTCCAGCAGCACAGCTTTCTACTAGAATGAATATTCTCTGTTTAGCCAAACAAGTGCTACCACTGAGGT
The DNA here is from genome assembly GCA_035772895.1 of Perdix hodgsoniae. Classification (NCBI taxonomy): domain Eukaryota; kingdom Metazoa; phylum Chordata; class Aves; order Galliformes; family Phasianidae; genus Perdix; species Perdix hodgsoniae. The sequence continues at coordinate 5,859,404 of JAPSGF010000035.1, read as the reverse complement.
GGTATGTGAGATTCTTTACAAAGTAGCTTCAAGTGCGCAAAGAGAAACCTCACGCCACCCAGGTTGGCATTTTGCATTCCCCTTGAATAATTTCACACTATTTGAGCATAGTGAAAGGATCAGGTGTCATAATTTAAAAGCAAGCATACAGCACTGCACCCAGCACCTCAATTCCCAGCTGTTCTTGCACTCTGTTTTGCCCTTCCAGCAGAATGAAGCCCCCCCCCCCCCAATGATCCCAGCGCAATCCTCCCCATGGTACTACAGGCAACGAAATACTTAGAAGAGTTATAGAAGTGAAAGAGACCGTTGGTGAGGTTCATCCAGCGATACCTTGTGGCTGGCAGCCTGGAACTGGAGGTTGAGGTGGAAGAAGGCACAGAATCCCAGCAGCTGGGGCCCATGAGTCAGCTCCATGGAGCCGCGCTCCCCCGCCTTCCCGAAACAAACAGCACACGGCAGGGCAAAGGTCCAGCACAAAGCTGAAGGGCAAAGGTATGTGGGGGAGGAATAACGCCACCCTGCACGTTTGGGGAGCAGCAGTTCCAGATATCCTCATGCTCCCCAGTAAAATGGGAAGCGTTACTCAAACATGAGTTGTGCGATTGGAGCAAAACCGTATTTCAGTGAGGAAATGTGGGGTGGTGGGGAGAGGACTGTGCTGCGATAGCAGCTCTGTCGCAACCAACAGCCAAAAGAGCTCCACAATTACATGCCAAGACAAAGCAAGAATTGCCCAACGCTTTGGAAATAGGTGTGTGCAGTTCTACCACGCTAGATACCCCAGCAGGCAGATGTGCGCATCTATTCTAAATACACAGAAATGCCAAAGGTAAAATGAGCTTTCCATACAGCTTATCTCCTGTACTGGAGGCTGGCTTCAAGGAAAGCCCTTTGGGGACTTAGTCATTGAAGGGTGAGAAGCTCATGAATCTATCTTTCCCTGCCTTCTCCTCAGCACCAGTAGCCAGCCCAGCCTGTATGCTGCCATCTCTGAACAATAGGCAGCCAGCCTCCAGTGCTTGCTGCTAGGAACTAAGGTGTGCCTTCTGGAAAGTGCTGCTTATCCTCCCGGTGCATCTGCCAAATGGCAAGCAAGAAACTCTGCTCGAGAAACTAAAAGCACCTCCTGCATCTCTACTAAGAAATACTGAATTTGCAACTAGAAGGAGAGATGGCATAAAAGTTAGTGCTTAGCAATGGTACTGCCAGTCATTAAAATTTGCATGTTCTTATTTCCAAGATGTAAATGGCTTTAAAAATTAAGCAGTGCCAAGAGCCTTGATGCAACATACCTTGAAATAAATCCAGCAGGTTTTCAAAATGGGGTGCTGTTAACACCTGTCTGCACCAACGCTTGCATCACTGCTAGCACTGGTGCAGGGCACAACAGAGGAGTACAAAATGTTCCAGAAGGTCGAGTTGTCTTAACTGAAGCCACATTTCTTTATTGAAGAATTAGGAGAAAATATTTCAAATTTGGTTTATAGCCAGAAGTGCAAAGCTGTTTTTGTCAGAAAATGTTTCCTTCTCTCCTGCACATACATTCCCTGCAATTTTGTCTCTGCAAGTCAGGCTGCTGGCTGCATTTATTTACATGATAAGAAGAGAACATACAGCAACTTGCATGTAACGAGGGACTGTCACACAGACCTTGCTATTTGATGAGAGAGCAAAAATGAGGTGTCATTACCAGCCCTGTCAGCGTCCCTCATGAGCAGTAAGTACTAACACAGCCCTTGCCACATTTGACACTTATGTGTCATTTCACAGCTTAAAGGACCACCCCCTCCTTCCCACTTGCACCCCAACTCTGAAATGCACACAAACAGAAATACAGTGCACACTGTGACTAGCACCATGACAGATTGCTGGATGCATCTCTCCACCAGTGCCTGATCAGCACCAGCAGCACTGCTGTTGTCTAACTCAACCTAATGGTTTCTATTCTTAATGCCACGCAGTTATGCTTTTGGGAGGAGGGGTTAAGCAGCAAGAAGAGGCTTTGTTTCAGCTTGCCTTCCTCAAAAAGCAGCAACATTTACTCAAATTTCCCAATACTGACCTCGCTCCCAAACTTCAGTGTACCCCAAAAACATCTGCTTCTCGAAATAAACCCTAATTCCCCCCAAACCAGACCCTGGTATTTGGCATCTGCATCAGACCTCCACGCATTCACCCTTCCCAGGTGATGTTTAGCCACAGGAAGTAAAGTTCAAAACAAGCAGAAAGGGATTTGCCAAGCTCTTCCACATCTGTAGTCAGACACAGATAGTGAAAACTCACAGAGATCTTGAGTACAGCTCTGTTTTTCCTTTGAGCTTGAGCTCAATTCCTTTACTTTAGTAAGCACTAATTCCAGCACAGATCATTACAGAACGAGCAAACTCCTTAAGGAGCATGTCTTGTCCATTAAATCTGCTCTTCAGGCCTATAATTAATACAATCATTACAAAAAAATTAGGGCTTTGAAAGCCTATAAAACAAGCCATAGAGGGATCCCCATATCTTTAGAGAGCTGTCCTGATGTTCAATAGCTCCTAGCCCTCCTCACTACCTCCTCTGTAGCAGCATCATGGCTGGAAACATTCAGTAAATCAGCACACAAACACCACAGCTCAATTGCCACAGTTCCTATGCTAAAAACCTAAAAACATTCAGTAATGCCTTTCCAGAGTTTACGTGTGTTCAAGGTGTTTCAAGCGTACAGAGAAGCCACTTTTCCTTTATGATCTCCTGGAGGTCACTGCAACACCACAGCTCGTCTTTTGCACCGCAGCACAACTTTTGCACATTCTCACACTCCAGATGTCTTTTCAGAAACATCTGCTGGAAGAAATCCTCCACCCAAAGCAGCAGAGATATGGCAGGAGCCTGTGAGGTCTATGAGAAGGCACTCAGGCGAAGGGCCGCTATGCAAGGCCAGCCACCAGCCAGCCTCTCGTGGGAGTTCGCCAGCCGTGTTTGTTTTACACGTTTTCTCTTCTCCTAACGAACCAGGCAGCAAAAGAAACAATGCCCCAAGTGCAAGAGAGCCAAGTGGCAGCGTCTGGGGTGCTGCAAAAAACAATTTCATTATTTCAACTTCTCCAGGAATACTGGGAGAACTAGGCCAGGCCCAACAATGTGCTGGGTGTTGCATGTTTATTGCCCACTGTCATGCTAATCCCCCAAAATCATATCAGGCACTGCAGAGTCCCCTTCCCTGCCACACAGTGCCTACCCTCCTGAGTCCCCACTTTAGCGTGCTTTAGATGTGTTGCAAGGCCTCTAACAGAAACACTGGAGAAACATCTCTTATTTTATCACCTTTTGGTTGACTCCTAGGGAGTGTTGCCTAAGGAGGCAGCGTGACAGAGCCCAGCTCTCACACAAAGGAGCAGTGTGAGCAGCTGGATGTCACGCTGCATGCAAGAGGAAAACGCAGACAGCAGCACAGTCCTGGATTTCGTCGTGCACTGCACACACAATGACAAACCACCAAACCATCTGGGCGCAGACTTTTACCTGGCACACTGACCTTCTCCTCTACGCTACCATTAAGACGACAACTTTCCAGGTGGAAACTGCAGAGGTGTCCATCTTTCAGAGATCGATAATACCTCAGGTGAATCATCCCATCTAGCCTGCAACGCTTCTTGCAAAACACAGCACGGTAACAAGGAACCTGATGTCACACCTGGCAGCGTGACTGCGGAACTCACAGAGAGGCCAACAATATTAGGAATCAAACTTCGGCCGAGCGGCTCCCGAGCACGGGATCACACAGAGGCTGCAAAAGGCCTCTGAGGTCATCCGGCCCATCTGCACTCGTACCCGCTAAGCCCCGACCCTCAGCGCCACACACATCCCTCGAGCACCTCCAGAGCCGGGGGTTCCACCAGCCAATTCCAGAGCCTCCCCGCTCTGCCCGAGAAGAGCTCGGCCCTAATACCGCCGCACCTCCTACCAACTAAAGCAGCAAAACGAGAAAAAGAAAGAACCCCGAAGAGGCCAAGAAGCGGCGCTCGGCCATTTCGGCTCAGCCTCACGACGGGCGCCGGGGCCTCAGCAGAGCACGCACGGCCCGCGGAACCCGCGGGGCCCGCACGAGGCCTCCGCCCGGCACCGCAGGGCCTCCCTTCCTCCCTCCCCCATCGGGCCGAACTCGGAGCCGCGCACGTGGGCCGGCGGAGGAGGCGGCGGCCGGGCCGTGCGGGAAATCACATGCTGGGCCGGGGGAAGCCACCACGTTGCCTGCGCGGCGGCGGAATGCTGGGAAGGGGAGGCCTCCTCCCGCCCGCACCGCGCCCTCCGCCCGCCTCGGGCCTCCCCCGGCCGCATGGCCCCGGCCCGGCCGCTCCCCTCCCCCCGCGCTCCCTCGGGCCGCACGCCGCGCCGCATGGCGCTGCCGGCCGGGGCGCGGTCGCCGCGGCCCCCCCCCCCGTTCCCCCCCCCTCCGCACCCACCTGGAGGCGACTGCCCGTTGACCGCCAGCGCGGCCGCGTTCTTCGTCCAGGGGTTCACCTTGGGCGGCGGAGCCTCGATGAACTCCCTCCTCCCCGCTCCGCCGCCGCCCGCCTCGCCGCCGTCGTCCGCCTCGCCGCCCGCCCGCAGCAGGCTCTCCTTCTCCTGGTTGTTGCTCTCTTCTTTCTGCTGCTTGGCGCTGGGCGGCCGCGGAGCCGCGGGGCCGCCGTCGGGGCCCATGGGCGGCTCGCCCTTCTCCCGGCCGCCGTCCTGCGGCGGCTTCAGCACCAGGGCGCGCTCCTCGGCGGGCAGCAGCGGGGCGCCGGGCAGCAGCGCCTCCACCTGCGTCGCCATCTGCGCGCCCCCGCCCCGCACGGGGGGAAGCGCCCCCTCAGCGCACTCGCGCAACGCACGCGGCGTCTCCCCCCCCCGCCGCCCCCCCCCTACAGCGGCCGCCGCCGCAGCAATATGGAGACGCGCGGGGACCACGCGACTAGCCGCGGGGGCGCGCGCCGCGCAGCGCCGCCCCGGCCGCGCGCGCGCACACGCACCCGACCTAAGGGGAGGGGAAGAGGGGAAAGGAGGGGCGGGGCGCGCCCCCGGCCGGCCGGCGGCGCGCACGTGCCTGATGCAACGCCCGGCCGCGAGTGGGGGCGCTTAAAGGGGCCGCGGGGGCGCCTGAAAGCGGCGGCGCGTGGAGGGGATGGGAGGGAGGGGGGTGGGGGAGAGGACCGCTGCGATCTGCTCCTCGCAGCCCCCGGCCGCATGGCTGGTAGTGCAGGACGGGAACTGCCCTTGGGTAGCGCGTAGTGGTGGCAGCGCAGCCGGAGGTGCGTTGCGAGGCGCTGGTCGTTGTTGCCCGGCTGTAGGAACGCCGCTGCTGAGCTGATCCTGGGGGCTGTGATGGGAGGGGGCTCCGCGGTTGTTCGCCGGCGGGTGGTGGGGCGTCAGAATGGTGTCTGTAGGGCAGTGGCTGTGGGACCGAGGTTGCCAGAGTTCAGGAAGCGTCTGGACAAGGCTCACAGTCATACGGTCTGATTTTGGGGTGGTTCTGTGCAGTGCCGGGAGTTGGACTCGGTGATCCTTACGAGTCCCTTCCAGCTCAGGGTGTTCCGTGATTCCAACTGAGCTGAGACAAGGGACACCCGTGGTTCCACGGCAGATTCTCTTCTCCATCAGGGGGGACACAGAATCGGGTGTCTGATGATCACAGGCTGTGTCTATGGCACAGCACGGAGCTGTGTTGGGGAGGGTAAGGGGGGGCGGTAAGGGAAAAGCTGTGCAGCAGAAGGCGGTGGGCATGGAATGGGCTACTCAGGGCAGCTGGCACAGCTCTGAGCTGCCAGAGCTCAAGGAGCATTGGCTTCAGATGTAGGGATCTGATTGGGATGGTGCTGCGCGGACTTGGACTCGGTGATCCCTGTGGGTCCCTTCCAACTCGGGATGTTCAGTGACTTTGGTGAAGGTTAAAGGCAGGAGGGCTGGGAGGATGGCTCACGGCCCAGAAAGGCAAATAAGGAGCCATCAGAAGGCTGATTAGTGACCGCAACCAGGAGAGGTGGCTTGGTCACTGTCATAGGGTGACTACAGCACGACGTCAAAAAAACATGAAAAAGGCAAGTGTGAACCTCAAATGCATCAGAAGCTCTTTATCCCATTACTGAAGGCACTGATGAGCCTTCCTCCGGAGCAGTGTGTGCAATTGTGGTTATCCACATTCGAGGATGATGAAATGGAGTAAGGACTACAAAGATGATTGGAGAATGCAGTGTGTTTCATGGAAAGAGATTAAAGGAGTAGCTTTTGTAGCCCGGCAAAACCTGCACACTTTCATTTGAGGAGGTTAAAATACTTGATTAACCCCTAGCTAATGGAATGTCGCTTGGTCATGACTGTCTCTAATGCCCTCAGTCCTTGTCCCCTAATGCAGCAGGCCAGCCAGAATCCAAATCCTGTGTATAGTTATGCACAAATTATACACATATGAAAAGCAATGCGTAATGCTAAGCCTGCACTATTGTTAGCATTTAACAAGACTTTTCTGATTCACAGTGACACTTTATAAATAAAAACAGCATTGATAACAAGCTTCATGCCAGCCTGTTCTCTTCAATGAGCACACTGCCCCGTTTGTACCCAAAAATGTTCACCTAAAAAAACTCGGTGTTTGATATGAAGAGACCTATGCAGACCCGTGGAAACACTAACGAAGTGACAAGGAACTGAAAACGTAGCTCCCAGCTAATACATGGAGAAGAATAGAAAGCTGATTGCACAGCTAACCTGTTAGAAGGGAAGGAGAGGCAGACATAGTTTAGCATCTCGTTCAGAAGGGTAACAAAGTCAGAGGTCTGACTGGCCCCTAGACAGAGACTTAGGTTATCAGGGATTGTCCACTGAGGCTATTTTGGCCCCACGTGTCCCTTGATACCCAGCCCAAGATATGTGTGCTTACTGTCTAGTTTTTACTACAGCCAGTGCAGTTTGTGTTTCCAGCCTTGGAAGTAGAATGAAGCCCAAGGGAACTTCCATTCCCATCCAGGCTTTAAAAAATGTTTTTCTCCCTCAGGATCCTCTTGGCTACCCCCAAAGCAGTGAGCACATTCACCTGATGCAGTGTCACTATGTGCCACAGCCCGGGGATCACCAGAGTGTGCCATGTGTCCCAGAAACTTTTAAGAATCTATCCAGTACAATTATGAAAGGAAATTTGTATGATTTGGTTATGACTCTAGAAGAGATAGTGCTGGCCTTGCTGCCTGGCTGAATATCCAGAGCAGATGCTCTCATATCTGAGCTGCAATAACAAAGCGGTATCCTGTACTCCTGTCAGCTCAGTCCATATTTCCAAGGGGATCTCTATGCACTCATAAGCACACTTCGGGGACTACACATCTCATGTTGATTTCCCTCCAGTGGGGCTCACATATTTCCCTTCTGTGAGGCTTTGGGACACGCAGTGCCAGCCTCAGCTGGGTGGCAGATGCCAGCCGGGCTGCCCAGCTCTGCCACGTGAGCAGGAAGAGCCTGTGATGGGTGAGAGCCAAAGTGGCTGCAGGGCGGAGCGAGCTGGGTGAGGCTCTTGCTCCACGCTCACTCTGTGGGCAGCCGGACTGAACCGTGTCATAGCTTTAAATGCTAAGAAAAATAAATTAATGGCCAAGGAGGAAGAAAGAGAATTGTTCGCGCAAGCAATCGAGCTTATGCACGGCCTTTATGCATCAGCCAAGAGGACAAATTGCCTCGCTGCCTTTGGCTGGCTACCGTGCAAACATAGATGCTCTCTGTGAAGGGAAGCTCTGCAGGTGAACTGTGCTTGGTGCATGCAGACTCGAGTTAGTGAAGCACATGGGCAGTGTCTGGCAGCCTCCACGCACCACAGTGTTCCGGGTGTCCTCACCTCTGCCAGTCCATCTCATCTCCCCCGCTCTGCCCGACAGGCAGCACATGCTGTGTTGGTAGCTGGAATATTCTGTTCCCGAGCTCTGGGGACATGCTGAGAAGCAGCCAAGAAGTCGCAGTGTTTCTGCAGCACAATTTACTGGGAACAAATCCAGCTCTGCTTTCCCCGAACGCAATAAAAGCACCTCACCATCTCCCCGAGCCTGCCTCTGGGGCTGGCCCTTCACCCCACCTGTGTCCCCATGCCTTCCAGCTTTCTCTCATCCCTGTGTTTTTTGCCAGCCGTGGTGCAGCCTCTGAGCATGCAGCCTCTGGGGAAATTCCTCTGCTGGCATCAGCAGCTGCGGAGCCGGCTTTGGGCAGGAGCTCCCAACCTCCCTCACCCTGCACACAACAGCTCACTTCTTTCTCCCTGAATGAAGCATGGCTTGCATATTTATCGCAGTCGCCTGGCTGCTTTGACTCTGGCCTGTAGGTTTAAAGATGCTTTCCAGGCTGACAGCCTCTCCTGGGGGAGCGACCTTCACTTTGGAAACAGCTTTCATTCAGTGCTGCTCCCCTCCAGCCCCGTGCATTTTTTCTCCCAACCCTCATAAAACCCAGAGCAGGATGCTAACAAGCCAACAGGGTGCCTGGTGTTTTAAACCGGGCTACTGATGCATTGAACCTTTTAGCTGATGCACTTTAAACAGATACCTTTATGGTAACAGTTTCTGGACTGACTGGGATTTAAGGTGATATCAATACCTCTGAGCTACTTGTGGCCAAACGAGGAGTATTTGTTTGTAAAGAACTAATATTAAATAAAAAAAAAGAAAACCAGATCTGAGCCCTGCTAGACAACACAGGGTGTGAAACAACTGCTGCTACATCAGCAAGTAACAGAGCTTGACAGGTGCTGGAGAAGGAAGATCAACATTACTTGTGTTTTGTGGAGTTTTCCTTTAGCTGTAACTTGATCTCCATTGCCCTCAAGCAGCTGCAGTGTGTTGGGCATGCTCTGGATCACATCATTTTGTCTCACATCCCAAAGGTGTGCCAGGCTGTTTGGACCATTTTGGGTCCAGATGGTCATTCCTGGACACCTTCACACCACTTGTTTGCTAGCAGTGAGTGGCAATTGCTCTGTCCGCTGAGGAGGTCAGATGCAAACTCGTGCTTTAACTATGAGCAGCAGCACGTTAGGGATCACCTGTAATGCTTTCAAAAAGAGAAAGGGGATTTTGCCAAGAAAAACCCAAACTTCCCATCCTGAGTCATAGGCTTTGAATTATTTACCTCGTTGTTACTGGTCTGTGAATTCTGCTGGGTGGGGACGCTGTGCAGGACGGCATGCTCAAGGTTGTGCAAATTCAGCAGTGCTCCTTCCCACTGCTGCTTTTGGGCTGATTCAGTTGTCCCAGATATTTGCCATATCTGCTGTGCTTCCCAGTGACTTGCAAATTCAGCACAATTGATTGAATTGCAGGACTACCTCTGACATCCACAGAGGAAAATCTTTCAAAGGACACTTGGGTCTTATCTGTGAAAGAGAAACCTGACATTGTGGCACATTGGTGCAGACACCATTCCCAAGTCTCTGTGCCACCGGTGGTGGTGCTGAGATCCAGCTAGGAATTTTCTATTTTAGCAAACCTGCTGGTTCCCCATTGAAAACCAATGAACCTGCCCTAAGGATTCTCAGAAATTGTGGAGACAGAGCAGCGCTGGTGGCACGAGGAGGGCAGGAGTCAGCGTGTGGCAAAGGGATGGGGCTGCAGCCTCCTGCTGCGCTGCGCAGTCCCGCTGGGCAGGTTAGCAGGAGTTCAGCTCTCTCATGCAGACACAGCACGCAAGGAAGTGAGACAGCAATCTCTCCATCCTGCTGCCAGGACAAGGGAATCGGAGCACACCGAGTCCTTGCCTTCAGAGAGGTAGAAGGCACTCCCTGGCTCTGAGATAAATGTGCTCATATCCTTCCAGCAAAACATATGAACGATCAGCATGAAGACTGAGCACATCCGCACTAAGAAGTAATTTTCAACCCACATAATAAAATGGCAGACACTAACGAGTTCCATTACATTCTCATTAGAAAAGTGCTTAGCAGGACCACAGGACCACACAGCCCAGAGCCCCAGCAGCCCAGCCTCACTCCTTGGTGCTGGCTGGCCGTGCACCCCGCTGCTGGGCTGTATGGGTTCCACTGAGCCCCTCTTCCATCACTGCTCATGCACATCTCTGCACTGGAAAGCGTGCAGCAGACATGCTCGAGTTGAGAACGCTTTGTTTCTTCTTCTCTGTGTTAAAGGGTGAGGTGTAAATAAGTCAGTAGCCCAAAATTTAAAGTTTGAAGCCTGATATGAAGTTTTAAGAATTGGGGGCATAAAATAAATCTAATGGCTTGTAACTACTTTTATTGTCATGACTGTTTCTTCCAAAAGTTGGAGCTCTTGCAGGGCTCTCCCAAGGCGATCAGTAACCTCATTTACTTGAGACAAATTGTGAAAACCCTCTCACTTCCCAGTTATGGATGACATTGACTGTAGAAAGCAACACCTCCTCTGGACAGGAGTTTCTCACCTTGTATATTTTGCTGTATATATACCAACCTGAGGTTGTCTAACTCATCCCCTAGTTTTTATTTCCACGTACTTTTGGAAGCATGGTGTAAGCCAGCCTCTGAGGCTATTCCCTCTGATGGATGTTCGGCTCCCATAGAAATGGTTTCCTCCTCCCCTTTGCCAACTGTGCATTCAGAAATGTTAGCCAAAATATTTCAGACACTTTTCCAACCAGAGATGAGGAATAAACGCATCACTTTTCAGAATGCTTTCAGGTCTGTGCTTCAGATGAAACATTCTGCTCCCTCCCAGGATGTGCCATTCCCATTGAGAAATGAAGCATGGGTTGTGAGTCCCAGGGCTCTGCATTTCCCTGCCATCAGCTCTGTGTGCTGAAGCTGGCGGGGGACACACACCTCACTGCTCACTGTGCAGGGAGGTTCCAGCCAGCAGCTGATCCGTGGAGCTCAATTCATTCAAGTGTTGGCAGCTCATGTGGGTGCCCTAAAAGCTCCCAGAGTCTCAAGGTGAGGATCGATAAGGTTAACAAATAGGATTTCTGGGTTGTTTTTTCCTAAGCAGCTAAAGATAATTAACAGCTCAGAGTCAACCACCAGCGTTAGGAAACACAAAATCAGAGGCAGTTCCCAGCAGCTTCGTTTTCTCCTTTTCCTGGTTGGATGTTCACAACAAAACCATCAGCAGTTCATGTCCGCAAAGTCTCTCTTTTCCCATGGGAGCCCTGCTGCTGGCAGAGCCTGGCAGTTGTTTAAATATTGTTTTACCCCTCTGCAGTCAAAGCAAAGCCCTGGGCCTTGCCATTCAGATCTCACCCTGAACCACTACGTAATGACATCGCTGCTGGGCTGAGGTGCAAAGTTAAAATTCCCCCATTATCTTGTGCACTGTGTTCAGAGCTTGGGCTCCAGGTGTTCGGTGACACTTGAAAGGTCCTTCCCTGCCCGCTCCTCCTGGTGCCACTGAGTTGAGCTCAGGACAGTCCCCTTTGCCAGGATGCTGAGCCCCCTGGTAGCACCCTGTCAGCAGCTGATCAGCCAGTCAGGGGGAAAAGGGCTTCAGCAAAGTGCAGTGCCAGCACCCAGCCTTGGCTCCCATTGTACCAGTACAGTCCGTGGGACAGAGAGGGGGATTAAAGGATCTGTGTCCATAGCAGACCAATGTATACAAACAGAACGGCTACCAGGGCTTGCTCTCTGTCCCCAGGGAGGTCAGCGGGGATGGGAACGAGCGCTGTCTCAGCCCTGGGGTTGGCTGGGCTGGGGAGGCAGTGTTGGGGTGGGTGGTGAGGGTGTAGGATTGGGCTGCAGCCTGGGAGGTGGTAGGGAACCCCTGGCCACATGGAGGACCTGGGAGGACTGAAGAGCAGATCCTGAAGATGGGAAAAGGGGGTTGTTCAGTGGTTTAGGAACGTCACTGCTGTCAGCCCCAAGCTGTTGGCTTGTCAAGATCAGTGGCTGCAAAGGTGTGAACTGAAGTAGTTCTGATTAACCTCAGAAAAGAGCATGGCTCCCTTACAGCTCCAGGGGGCAGAAAGACTATGGCGTGCTCATGGATGTGCTCCTGCACGTCATCCAGGAGGATTCTGAACCTACTGACCACAGAGAGCCAGCGTAGGCACAGGGAAGGCACTATAAATCCAGGCTGAGAGGCTGCACTTTATGACTTCACTCTTACCCTCACCTCTGCTAACCCTGTGCTTCTCAAGGAGCAATGGTTCCTGGCAGCAACATCCCATCCCTGAGACCAAAGACAGCACTGGGGAGCTGACGTTTGGCACGGGATGGGCGCTGGCCTCACTTCCCTGTTCTGTAAAGTGGGTCCATCCAGCTGACCTCTGTGTAAGCTCTGAAATGCAGCTGGAGGAATGCCTCTGAGCTAGGTGCTGTGAATTAGGATACATTAGTTTATTAGGATGATCTCGGAGGTCCTTTCCAACCTTAATGATTCTATGGCTCCATGATCTCTCGTCTTCCATGTGATGGAGGCTGTGGGTTACAGCCACCTCTGGGTGCCACCTTGCTGCCTTGCACCAGCACAAGATTTCTGCCTGTTTTTTGGGTCCAGAAAAGCAGAATTGGCAGGTGGGTTTTGTTATCCATTGGCTGCCAGGTTTTGTGGTGATCCAAAGCTTTTCACCATCTGGCATGAGTAGAGATGCTGACTCTTACGAGTTCTACCTCCTGCCAGGGTGTTTGTTAGGCTTTGATGTTAAATCATGAGCAAAATGAATGCAACGTGAAGCTGCGTGCAGCTTGAGCCAAGAGTTCTTGTTGTGTGTCAGTTTGTCTGATTTGCATGCTGCTCAGCTAACCCCTTTGGCTCCTGCACATTTCACCTGCCAGCACACGACCAGAACTTCAGAGTGGAGACACAAAGAGCAGTGCTACTGCACATGTCCCTTTCACATGGGGACACTGTTCTGTTCTTCTTCCTCCAAAATAAACCAAAAACCAAGAAACAAACGAAACACAGGGGGAAAGCGCACAGTTCCCCTCTCCACCTCTGCAAGTTGCGGCTTTCAAGTTGGATATTAGGAAAAATTACTCAGAAAGAGTAGTGATGCATCGGCACAGGCTGCCCAGGGAGGTGGTGGGGTTACCATCTCTGGGGGTGTTCGAGGACAAGATAGATATGGCACTGAGGGACGTCGTCAGTGGGCACAGTGGGGGTGGGCTGGGTTTGGACTTGGTGATTTTAGAGGTCTTTTCCAACCTTTGTGACTCTATGATTCCATGTTTCCACAGCAGATTCATCTCACTGCTTCAGCACAACCAGCCCGGGCTCAGCATTCCCACTGTGGGGCAATGCTGGGTGCTCTCCAGAATTTCTGAAACTCTCTGTAGGAATTTCTGGCCCCAGACCAGGATCACCGCATCCATCTGCAGGGCAGTGCAGGCTTCTTTACACTCGAGACTGCTTTTCTGGAGCTTGTTCCCAATCGCCAGGCTTATCTCCTTATTTTGTAATTCCTCCCCTAAGGATGCAAACCCAGTGCCTGTGCCAAACCAAAACATCCCGCATTTTATCTGAGCCCGGCGTGGGATGGCAGCCAGAGCTCACAGAGCAGCAGGGGCTGCTTGCAGCTGGTGCAGCACAAAATTAAGCCAACATTCGCATCAAGAACTGCACTGGGGCTGCAGCCTGAGAGCAGCTGAGGTTGGTGGGGATGAGCAGGTCGTAGGGTCCTCCTGGTCCTCCAGTCCAGCGGTGGTGAGCACTGAGCTCCATGCAGTGCTGCAGCTCCTGTGCCATTGCTGCAGCTGCACTGCCTTATCAGTACATTTAATAATTTACTTTAGAGAGGCTCATTAAGGTGCTTCCTGCCCTTCAGTGCGTGGTGACAACGTGCTGTGAGTGCCGATAATGTTAGCGGGGGCCGGACATTGAGCTGCTGCTGCTCCTGCTGAACCCAGGGCACCTGGGCACAGCTTCTGATTGATCCATCCTGATTGATACATCCACAAAAACACCCCCGCTCAGAGCTTCCAGCTTTTGGAAATTGAAGTAAGGTCAGATGTTCACATTTCATAGAATTGTAATGGTTGGATTGGAAGAGACCTTCCAGCCCATCCAGTTCCAACCCCCTGTCACGGGTTGGGTGCCACCCACCAGCTCAGGCTGCCCAGGGCTCCATCATGGCACCTCCAAGGATGGTGCACCCATAGCTCTGGGCAGCAGTGACAGGGCCTCACCGCCCTCTGAATAAGGAATTCCCTTCTAACATCTAATCTAAATCCTGAGGTTGGATGGGGCATGGGGTTCCCACCCCAGGAGCACAGGAGCAATCAGAATTCATCCTTGCCTGGAAGAGCTGTTTCTCCAGACAGTGGCAAATGTCATCTTCCTTTGGGCAGAGGCCAGGGCCCCCGTCCTGCTTAGTGTTGCTTTGCAGATAGGCAGGCTGCAAATAGAGCAGCTCACGTGAAGAGAGGAGATAGTGCAGTGGGATCTGAGCACAGGGCTCCAAGCAGCAGAGGGACAACTGGAGGGAATGAATGAGCCAGCAGCGCTTTGCCCATGATAAAAGCAGCCTCATGTGGCTGTAATCAGAAGAGGGCAGCCCCAGCTCTCAGCAGCATCTGGGGCCAGCCAGGCTGGGCGGGGTGACACCGGCACCCGGGACCCAAGCACCAGAGATAACTTGTGCCCCAGGAGGCAGATCTGGCTAGAAAGGGGGAGTGCATCTAATCAGGGGGAATTTCCCACAGAGGCAGATGCTGGTGCAGGCAAAGGATGCCTCAGATATGGCCTTTGTGTGTTTCTATGGCCAGGGCCTGCCCCCTGCTCTGCAGCCACCCTGTGTCTCTGGGCAGTCTGATCCTGCCTCGTCCTTGCCCTCCTGGCAGCTCACACAGCAGGCTTTGCCCCCTCCCCATTTTGTTTTAATCTGGCAGGGGGCTACAGGAGCCAGGCAAAGATGCTCCCAGCTTCCTGCCAGGGCTGCAGCTTGTTCTCCTGCTGTTTCCTCCAGGGTGGCACGACCCCAAGCTTCCTCCCAGCTGGTTATGAGGTGCTGGAGGTTTGCCACCCAAACCATGACTCAACAAATTTCCCCTCCCATCATCAAGGCAGCTCCAAGGACAATTCCTCAATTCCCTCATCCCCCCTGCCATCACCCATCCCCGGGTATCACATGAAGGATTTGTGGCTCTGGCTCGGGGCAGATACCCCAGAAAAAATACACTTTAAGTCCATTTACATCACCTTAGCTTGGTGCTTTACTCTTCTTTATACCCCAGAGAGTGGTTTGGAGGAACAGGTTCCCAGGGTTCTCTATGGAGAGGGACCAAATTCCACCAGCAAAGGCGGCAGGAGTGTGATGTGGTGCAATCCTTCCAACAGAGTGAATGGACCCAGGGACAGGGAAGGGAGGGGGGTTCTGGGGTTGTGCCTCACCGCATCCCACAGAACCCCCTCAAATCTGAGATGTGGCCGATTTAGGATCGCTCAGGATGTGGGTCGGGGAGCAGCCCCAAGCGGGTTTAACTGCCCAGCGCTGGGTTGCTGCAGATAAAGCAGCTGGGGCGGGCAGAAGCCGGTGAAGGTCTCTCTCTCTCTCTGCAAGGACGCTCCGGCGGGACAGCAATGCCGCTGTTGGCTTCTGGCCGAGTGAGGAGGGAATTTGGGAGCCTGGAGCAAGGCAGGCACAGCTTGAGCCCGGCTCTGCTGCCATCTGCCGCCCGTCCCGGACACCCGAAGCGCAGATCCGCTCGGCTGGGATCGTTCCTCTAAGCTACAGCGCCGAACAGGCGGCGTTTCCCTCTCTAAAGTGCCGATGTTTTACCTGCGGGAACCGAGGGTTCGCTTGGGAAGCATCCGCTTGCAGAGAGCCTCCATCCTGTCGGCCTAGAAATATACATAAATCCCATTTGCAGTGGGTTTCCACGGAGTGTTTTTTTTTTGTTGTTGTTGTTGGTTTGTTTACTTCCATGTCCTCTGCTCTCAGAGCAGGTGAGCACCGATTCCTTCCCCCCATTTCCCCAGATCTCAGCTCCTCACTCCCCAGCTGGCACCAAACCACACTTTGTAGGGCAGTGGGCCTCAGGGATGCTTTTCACCCCTGCAGCCATTCCCTCTCCTCACAGCCCTCATCTCTGCCTTTACTGCTGCTTCTTACTTTGGTGCCAGGAGATGATGCCCTGTCCATGTCCAGCGGTTGAGTTTGGGGGCTCTGACCTCAATTCAGAGCACCCATTGCTCAGCTGCTTCCCAGGATGGCTCAGGACAGGGCAGAGATGGAAACCTCTTCTCATTAGGAAACATAGTTCTAAAGACAGGACTTTTCCTCATTATAACTCCCTTAGCCAGCTGTTACCAGCAATATGCCATCAGTCTGCAGATCATCCTCTGTGTCTCTGAGTGGGACAGTGCCAGGCTGCGCCCAGCAGTGACCCGTCCACCCCAATGCAGTGATGTGAGTGGTGGGGGAGTTAGCATGAACAAGAGTACCCAACACTGGTGGCAGATCCTCTGGTCTATTCACTGCCCTGGGACAGGAAGATGCATACAGGGCATAAATCACAGCTTGAGAGAAATGAGAAAATCTGGTGGCTGGGAAAAACTTCAAAAGGATCAGCAATGATAAGTGCTAGCCCACAAGATGGAAACCATATGGAGGGGAAGCCACGTACCGAGTCACAAAGTGAGGCTGAGGAGGCTGGAGAGCAGGTCCTGAGGCAGCCTCACAAACCACCCCAGTCACGGGGGAAGGAATTATAGCACCGTCCCTCACCCCCCACCTGGGAGCCAAGAAGTGTGTGACAGATCCTCCCCAGATCCCACCTGCCCTGAGCCTTGCAGTGCCCTGACATCTCCTGTGACAAGCCCAGCCATCCCACCTTGCTCCTCACCAGCATGCCTTCTGCTCCAGTGGGCTCCTAAAAGCTGTCAAACCCCGAGAAGCCCTCTGCATCCACAAGAGCCTGCGTTGCATTGAATTCACGCTGAACTCCATTCCAGTGCAGCATATCGCAGCGAAATGCATCGCATCGTATTGCACATCATGCAGTGAGTGAATCGCGGTGATTTCCAAGGCGTTAAATTGGGTTGCACCGAATGACCACCTCCGCTGATGCCGGCTGCTTCCCTTGCAGCCAACAGATGGTGCTACAGCCTCGCCGCATCCCCGCACTGCCCGCACCTGACCGGGTCGGGGCAGAGGGGTTGGGGAGGGCCGGGCTGGGGGGGGTGGGGGGGCACAGCCGGCCCATGCTGCTCCCAGCGGGGCTGCCGTATTGCAAACCTCACCGGGTTCTCCTGGGCCACCTCAGCACATCGGAAACACCGGTTCGTTCGTGGGAGCTCCGAAAAGGGAGGAAAAGTGCTTTTCTCTTGATTGACTTTGTTCGTTCTACAGATTAACTGGAGGTCCAACTTCACTTGGACAGAGCCATGAAAATATCAAACGAGAACCCCTCCCACCCTCTTCATGTGAGTGAAAACTTTCCAAACTCAAAGCTTCAGCAAATCAGTAACACACCCGTGAACACAGTCTGGGATATGCAATAGCCTCACTGTTCTAATGCTGCTCAAGAAGTTTTTACCACATACAGACAACAGCCATAAAACCCAGCCTGGAACAAGCAGGCTTGTTTTTGCAGGAGTGATCAGGTTTGGGGTTTTAGTAAACCTCTGTCTCCTTGTAATTTTTCTCCTTCAAAAGCCAAACGGCACCAGCCCAAAACAAGGCTTTGACAGTTCCTATAAAACAGCTTGTAAGTGTCTGAAACCTCCCAGCTTCCCTCTCCCGGGCTCAGAACTGCTGCCTTCAGAGCAGTGCACTGAGGTGAGGGATCCCCTGGAGGTCCCTGTTCCACCATCGAGCAAAAGCTGCACTGTAGGATCCAGGCTTTACCATAACAGGGGTTCCCCAGAGAGATGGGTCAATACAGAGAGAGACTGAACTACGGGAATAGTTCAGGGATACAGGGATAGGGATACAGGACAAGGATAGAGTCACAGAATCATAAAATCACTAAAGTTGGAAAAGACCACCAGGGTCATCTAGTCTAACCATCAGCCCATCACCAGCATGCCCACTGAACCATGTTGCTCAGTGTCCCAAGTCCTTCCCAACCCCACAAGCACACCTGACTGCTCCCCACATTGCTTTGCCCAGCTTGCTTGGAATAGCCTTCACGTAATCAGGGCCAGGCTTCACCATCCTCCCACAGCACACTGAACATCTGTCTTAATATCTAACCCTTGAGTTTTCTCTTTGCAAATTAAGTTGATTACAACTTGGCTTCGCTCCAGCAGACCCGGGGAGCAATTGATCACTGTCATCTCCAAGGTTTGGGGAGGCTCTTATCATGTTCCCCCTCCGCTGCTTCTAGAGAAGATAAAACCTTTGGTGAGGTCAAGTCATTCACTTTATCAGCCCTGCTGGCTCCTCCAAGCCCTGAGCACTGTGGGCTCCTGCAGTGGGGTTGGTGCCATCACTAAAGGAAGGAAACCCAACGCCCTGAAGAATGTTTCTTGGTTTGCTAATACATTTTGGGTAATTTGGGTCCATCTGAGCATCTCTGTCTCACTTGTTTAGCTTTTCCATGGCAGTAGCAGAGTGAAGGGCACAGTCCTTGGATGTGGACCCTCACCCTATAGCAAATGCTCCTCACCAGTTCCTTTGTGCTTGACAACAGCCACTCCCAAAGCCAGCAAATGCATGCACATCTGCGTGCCCAGAGGCATCACTGCACATCCAGATTTTTGGACACTGAATCTGAAGGCAATCTGCCTTGCCAAGAAGATGCTGTCCCTTGCCCATCTGCACCTTGACTTTATTTTCCCCAGTGTTCAATGCCCCAAATCCCTCTGAGGTCAGAAGAGAGCTGTCTCCAGGTGCTGAAACTTCAACACCAGAGATGCAATTTTGTTCACCCAACCCCTTGCCAACCACCCTCCCTGCTTCTTTATGATCTAAAGAGCCACTGGGTGAACAGCTCAAAGCCTCCATCATGGCAATTAGAAAAGCACTATCTGCCAGCTGCTAGACTCCTCGTCACCAATCTGATGGGTAGACTAAACAGCAAGGACCCAGGCCAAGCCCCTGTCCTGCTCCCTGGGGAGCAGAGCCTCACGCATGCAGATGGCTGGAGCTCCTGGAGGAAGGGCTCAGGGAAGTGCAATGGTTTGCATCAAACCTGGCAATAATGCCAGAACAGGGAAGGCCAAGGGGATCCCAAGTGTACCTCAGCATGGTGGGAGGAAAGAGGGCTGGAAGGACTTGGGGGGGGGTGGGAAGCAGGGACCCCCTTGTGCCATGGGCTGGCAGCTCTGAGTCATCTCTCCTTCATCACCAAATCCACAGATCCAAGCCTGTAGTGCCAGCATTGTGCTATCAAAGCTGATTTACCCCCTGCAATCAATTGCCCAAGTCCTCTTCCTCCCCACTTCCACTAACAGCTGCTATCCCCAGGGGCTGGCAGGGAGCAGCCGGTGCTGTGATCTGCACCTCTCCTCCTTATCCTGCTCCCTGCATCAAAACAGGAGCAGCTCTCAGATGAGGAGGTTCAAGCAGCCGCTGCCCCATGGGGAGTGTGGAGGAACCCCATCAGATAGCAGCACCCTGAGGGGTGATGAAATGGAAATGGGACATTGCAATGAGGAGCCTGGGGACGTGACTACTGCTTCCTTAAAAACAAATAAAATGCGTAAGGCTCAGGTTCCTCTTTCCATCCCTTAGTAGCAACGCTCGATCCTGCCAAAAATAATTAAGCAGTAGTGGTGCTGCAAGAGAGCTGTGGCTTTTATTGCCCTTATCTGCTGGCTTCTGGAGGAGTGGGACGCCTGCGTGGGGGTCTGGCCAGGGATGCGCCGCGCACGCCACGGGCAGAGCAGCTCCACTCTAAATCACTGCGTGCCATGATTTACACAGCAGCTCACGGGTTAGGTAACTGCAGTAAACAGAATAAACAGAGCTCACTCGGGATTTATGGACCGACAAAAGGACCTTTAACCACAAAAGCAGTGTGCGCTTTCCAGCCCTCTGCTATCACCAGATCCCAACCAAAGGCTTACATGCTTATGTCAAGCCCAGGAGTTGGGCCGCATTCCCTGCTGCTTTTCCCCTATCCCTCTGTAATCCTTCTGCTTGCACATCTGCCGACTCTCAGCTGCCCACTGACACCAGGAGACTTTTTGGAGCACTGCTGGCTGCCCTGCAGCAGCTGCCCATGTCCAAGCAGGAGCCTTGATTGCTATTGCTGAGATAAACCTCCCCAGCATGAGAGCTGCTGTCTGCAAAGCGATTAAGTTTAGTTGTTTGTTTGTTTTTGTGGAGTAAAAGTAGTGTCGGGTTTTCCCATCTTTCTTAAACATGTGCTTCTCCCTGTGGACACGAGTAATACAGCTGTTTTACAACCCCCATATTGCATGCCAGGCAGGAGGGTGGGAGTGACAGCACAGTGCCTAGGGAAACCTTTTCTTTGCTTTTAAGGAAGAAAAGCCTTTAGTCCATTTATAACATGGCATCAGTGCAGAAAAGGCAGCTGGAAAGGAGTTGTGTGTCCATTCCAAGCAGCCACAGCTGGAACATGTGCACAATGGGGAATGAAGGAGGTGCGTGTAAAACCAGGAGCTGGACTGGAAAACTTTGGGAAATCTGACATTAATGGGACTTATCAGCAGAGTCAGCTCCAGATTGCAGCACAGCAAACAGTGCTACCAAACATGTGCTGAGAGCCTGGAGTTACCCGGGGTAGCCAGAGAGGGAAAGGCATCCAGGGAAGGGCTGCCATCCTCATCACGCACATCTTTATTTAATTCCATTAAAAGCAACCTGACATATTTGAAATGGAACAACCTAAATCCACACATTATTCTAAATCCAGGAGACCTGCCAAAACCCGTTTTAATACATTCCCAAACTGCCTTTTCCTCCTGTGTTTGGAAGCCAAGGTATGGCTATTTAATTACAAGCACAGCCTTCATTTAAGAAGCCCTTGTAATGAGGCTGGTGTGGAGAGGCATCCCACTTTTGCATTGGCTGCCCGAGGTGCTGCAATTAGTGAGCTTTGTCCCACATTCATTTTTTGCACAAATCTATGAGTGATGCAATGGGAAATGGGCTCACAGCAGCACACAAACCTGCCCATTAGATGGGACCGAGCCTAGAAACAGAAACCTGCCATGGAAAGGGGTTGGGGACAGTTGCTTTGAGTGGTCAGAGCAGAGACACTGAGTCCTTCATGGCACAATCTGGGAGAGAGAAGATGGGAATGAAATAGAGGAGGCTGGGAGGGTTGGGTCAAGTGGAGGGAATGTAAAAAAAAAAAAAATCAGAGTGGGGGAGAGAAGCCAGAATGGCATCACTGAGAAACTGTTCTGTGATCCTTGCAGTAGCTGCACAAAAATGTTTCTCTTGGCTTGCACTGAACCAGGAACACAAGCTGACCCACAGAGAGAGTTCAGAGCTGCTCAGCTCTGAAAACTATTGCAAAGAGCTTCTCTAAAGGCCAGGGACTCCCTGGTATGAAGTGATGAGATGCAGCCTCATTTCCCTGCCAGGATGCCCTAAACTCATCTCAGGGACATCTCAGTGCTGGAGCCACCATGGCACATGGAATGGAGCTGGGTGTTCTGAGCCCTGCTGCAGCCCCAGGAGACATCACTTAAACCAAAGCACTGCCCTGGTGTGCCCAGAGAGGACCAAACACTTGTTCCACACCACCTGTTTATTGTGGTGTTCACCCCATTGATCCTTTCCTCATAGGTTTAGAATCGTTTGAGTTGGAAAGGACTCCTGCAGGCTACCTGGTCCAACTTCCTAACAATGAACAGGGACAGCTACAGCTCAATCAGGTGCTCATCCAGCCCGACCTTGGGTGCCTCCAGGGATGGGGCATCCACTACCTTTCAGGGCAACCTTTTCACACCACAGTGGGGACCAGAGGATGCTGCTGATCTTGACTGAAGCAGGTTGGGGGATTGCCTCCTCCCACCAACCAGGCTGCAGGTTTGGGTCTGCACCACTCCCCTGCACTGTGGATACAGGGATACAGAACAGGACAACACTTGAGCAGCGCCAAAATCCATAATCAAGGTGCTCAGATGGGCATGGAGCCACTTACACTCTCCCCAGCATTGGGAGCTCCCTATTCCTCAGTCCCACATTCCTTGAAGAGCACTGGGCTACCCCAGCTCCCAGGAAGCAGTGGGGCCACAGTGGAGCCAGCACCATCCCCATCCATCACCCTTATCAGCCCTGCTGGTCCCTGGCAGCAGGGCCACGTGGTGCTAGAGCAGAGCGATAAGCCACAACACAAACAACAACTGCTCTCCACGGGGGCTTCAAAGCGTCGTGCTGGGATCTGTGTGTCTGCTGAGCCCAGGCAGGTGCCAGGAGGTTGGGGCAGCCCCGGTGGAGGACACAGGCAGAATGTGGTGCCACAGTTTGTGTGTGTGGCTCCAATTAGCTCAGCGGATGTAATTGTGATGTTGGCAAGGAACTGAGCACATTGCTCTGTGGTGGGCACAGCCCAGTAAAAGCACCAGCCCTGCTCCAGGCAGGAAGAAAACCCCATGGCTGTGCATGAGAGCATCTCAGGCTGCCTACCTCTCCGGGCTACCAAACTGCCCATGAACATTTCTTCCAAGTGATTTGCCAGCAATGATAAAGGCCATTTGCTTTCCACAAGCAACCATCCCATCAAGGAGCTTTGGCAACCAGTTCATGAGCTACCAGGTGGCAGATTTAGGGCTGGTCCCAAAGAAAATCCAAGGGACAGAACATCTCCCATGAGGACAGGCTGAGAGCTGGAGCTGCGCAGCCTGGAGGAGGGCTGGCTCAGCAGAGACCTGAGAGCAACTGTTCAGTATCCAAAGGGTGGCTGTAGAAAAGAATGGGACAGACGGACAGACTCCTTAGCAGGGCCTTCTGTGATAGAACAAGGGAAAGTAGTTTACAACTAAAAGAGATTTAAACTGGATATAAGGAAAAAAAGTTTAGAATAAAGGTAGTGAAGTACTGGCACATGTTGCTCAGAGAGGTGGCAAATGGGATGGATAGCAGGATGGAAGGGCTCTGAGCACCTGATGGAGCTGTGGGCGTCCCTGTTCATTGCACGGGGGTTGGACCAGATGCCCTCCAAGGGTCCCTTCCAACTTCTATGAAAACAAGAGCCCAGACACAACTGGGCTCCATCCACCTCTGAGAGCCCACGTTAGCATCACCCTGCCTGCATCAGCCATGACAAGACATTTCAGGAGTAACAGGAGGAATAATTGCCTCAGTTCATGCACAATAACTTTCAGTTGTTTACACACCTAATTATCAAGCACAACACAACTGAAACCAACCACACACACACACACACACACACACACACACACACACACACCCCTGAGCTGATAATTGCCTCCATCTCTTCATGGAACTTCACTTTGTTGAGCTGCGTTTGGATGTCAGGACATGTTGAAAAATTAATGGTCATGAACTTCTTTTCCATTAAACTTTAAAAAAAATTATATGAGCACTTTTCAGAGGCTCTTGCTTCCATTTGTTAACAAGATTACTCCAAATTAGAATTGTTAACTTAGATTTGGTGGCAGGGAATTTAATTGAATTAGAAGTCTGTTTCATTTCTCCATCCTCATTTTCAATTGCCTTTTTTTAATTTTTTTTTTTAAATTATTAAGGTGCAAGAGCAATTAGAATTATTGCATCAAAAATAAGGTTAGAAAAGACCACCACTGAGATCCCCAAGTCCAACCCACCATGCCCACATCCCTCAGTGCCACATCTCCACTGTTCTGGAGCACCCCCAGGGACGGTCACCTCCCCCCTTTTATACCCACACTGCTGGTGTCACCACTCCTACCACAATCTGATAGGTTGGGAGCAGGGCCTCCCCTCTCAGCATCTCTTAAATATGGGCAGGAGCCCCCCACCATCGAGGAACTGGAGCAGTGTCCTGCTGCATCCTGCCAGGAGGGAGCATGCCTGCACATATACATACTTACATACATTATGATATCTTGTTTTAATTACATTAGAGCAAATGACTCCTTCCCCTATGGTTTATATCAGCGCTTCGGGTTTGTAATTTATCTTGGCACAGTCTAGACTGGAGCCACTTTGAAGCCATTTCAAACAGGATGAGAACAAACAATCTCTCCGAAGTGGCTGGATTAGGGAGGCTGGCAGCCATCCGTCTTCGTGGGGCGATGCACGGCAGGGCTGTGTCCCTGCTGGGGCCCTGCCAGCTCACTGCACCCTCCTGCACTGGAACAGAGGTCCCAAGCCCACAGAGTGGACAATTGCTCCAGTAACTCCTGTGCTAAAGGGTTTGGCAAAAGGCACCACTGTGGGGTCTGTGCAATTTTGGGGTCCGTTTATTGTTGGCTATTTGTACTCATTTTATCCGTGAGAGCTAAAGACTTGGTTGCACCAGGCAGGCTGGAGCTCCATCCATCCATCCCTTGGGCTGGTTCAGGTCCTATTACTCCTCCAGTCCCAGGGGATGTGCTCACCCCTTCCTGTGCCCGAAAGCAGAGCACAGATCTTTCACCTTGGTGGCAGCAGCAATTCAACAGCCTGCAATATGTTTCCCTATAAACCTTACTGGCACCTTTAGGGCAGGAAATCTCTTATTTTCTTCCGATAAAAGTAATCCTAACAGTGACTTTATGAGTTATGGAGTTTCATCATTATACATATTTGTTTTGGAGAAGTAAATAGTAAACTGTTTTCTTAACTTGGAAGGGTATCTTCTAAATCAGTGCCTTCAAGAACCTCAAAAGTCATAGAATCATTAAGGTTGGGAAAGATTAGTAGGACTGTGCAGCCCAAACACCAACCCACTCCCATTATGCCCACCATGTGAGCAAGTGCCAAATTCAGCTTTTTTTCTGAAATCTGCAGGGCTGGGACAAGCAGAGTATGGAGAACGAGTCTCCTCAAAAAAATAAAAAAAAGAAATCCTGGAGTCCTCATAGGAACCACTTCCCCCAGGACCTACCAGGTAAAGCTTGAAGTCTCAGGGTGTAACACAGCTAACATGAAGGGCTTCTACCAAGCTTCATGGTGGGGCAGAGCCTGTGGAAGAGCTGCAGAGAGATCGGGATCTATCAAGGAAGTAAAACCAGGTGTAGCATCTTATGGGGATCCCACCCATGGGCAGAGTGGGAGTCACAGGTGAGGCTGTATGTAGCCATCAGCCCCATCAGTGCCCCCACCCCATTGTCCCCACCCCACACCCAGGTCTCCCCATGCCAAATCACTGCACCGGCTGCGTTTCCACAAACCAGGCTGGGAGCTGAACAGAGCTAGCCTGGAAACACATGTGTTTTCTATATTTTCCACCCAAATGATGGGTTTTAAACATTCTAGCAGCACCATTCACTCAGTGAAAGCTGCCAGGCTTTATGACAGATCCCTCCTCCTTACAGCTTTGAAATGAGGCTGTAAACATGCTCTCCAGGCTGAAGTGTTGCCTGTAAAGGGGGCTGCTCCCCTCCTGATGTGCCTATTGGCTCCAATTAGCACTGGCAGGAGTCAACCGCAAAGAGAAGGGAGAGCTTATCCCTGGGAGTGAATTGATTTATTTACAGCCTTTTCAAAGCAAGATGAATGTGGCTTTTTTTTTTTTTCCTTCCCAAATGAAGTTACCCATTTGCAAAAGAAAAAAAGAACCAAACTCTAAATCTCCAGAAGCAGAAGGATGCTGTCCGCTTTCCCTGTTTCTCCATTATTAGGAGTGTTCCTGGCATCTCACTGCAGGCCTTGCCTTGGGTTTGGATGTGAATATGATACAACATGACATGAGCAACCTGCCTTGTTCTGCTGCCCGTTATATGTTCGGATAGCAGGTGGTGCTTCCATCTCTGCTTTCCAGGGCTGCTTTCAGCGGGGGAACGATCACCGCAGGGGGAATCCTGCAGCAGCCCCATAGGAGGTAAACCCCATGTGAAGGACAGTGGGGTTCCCTGCTCTCTGTGCCCACAGCAGGAGCCAGAAGGAATGGAGTGTGCCTGCTGTGTCATGTCCAAACATCCCTTCAGGTTTGCACCTCATCTGCTGTGTTGGCTGCTCATCTGCCAGCTGAGCTCTACTGGGGCTGCTCGGGGCATGGTACAGTTAGGTGCAGAGAGCTGCTGCCTTCACAAACTGTATCACATAGAATCATTTAGGCTGGAAGAGACCCCTAAGACCATCTAAGACCAACTGCCAGTCCATCACAACCATGTGTACTGGGTTGTATCCCCAAGTGCCATATCTACACAGGGAGGTTTATGGAATTTGGAGTGGATTTAGTGGTGACCCCAGGGGACATTGCTTGCTGCACAGTACAGAACAGACTGGAAGCTTGTTCTGCTCATTAAGGAGGGAAGCAAAAAGTTTATTCTCTGAAACAGTGGTAACTCAGTGGCACTGCTGCCCAGGGAGGTCGGGGGGTCACCATCCCTGGAAGTGTTCCAGAACTGTGGAGATGTGGCACTGAGGGATGTGGGCAGTGGGCATAGTGGGGGTGCACTGAGGTTAGACTTGTTTATCTTGGAGGTCTTTTCCAGCCTTAATGATTTTGGAATACTATAAAATGATGCAGTTTGTGAAGGCAGCAGCTCTCTGTGTCTAAAGGAATGTCCCCATCTCCCTTTGCCACTGGGGCTGCCGTGGGGGTGGCATCGGGCACCCCGCTGCCTACAGCACCTGGCTGTTTCCCATGGACCCACTCAGCAGTGAAGGAGAAGGACGGAGCTCTGCAGGCAGACGGGAGGAGCTCTGCTCCTCCACCCAGACAGCCGTACCTGTGCCTCAGTTTCCCTGCAAGCCAGTGCAACAGCTCAGGGCATTGCGCTCGGGCTCTCGAGAGAAACCAGGCAAAGCCATGCACAGAGCGCAGCACATCCCAGCGCTGATAGCAGAGCCCCGTGTTGGGTCTGGGCTCAGCTCAGCAGCTGAATCAGCAAATAATTAGCAGGGCCAGAGCAGGAGGATTAGCCGCACTCCTTCCCAGCTCTCCAGCCCTGTGTTAACCCTTTCAGCCCTGAAGCTTTGGGGTCTCTTGCGGGTGTCCGCTCACGACACCGCAGTCCTCATACGCAGCATCCCGGGGAGCAGGGTGGGATGTCAGCCCCGCGCCTGGCGGCTCGTTTGTTCACCTCCGGGCAGCCCGATGACAGCGCTTCCCTTTGCTACCAGCTGCAAAAACCTGGCAGCTGATTTAGGAGAGCTCCCGGGGCCCAAAATGTAAACCGTTTTTCACCAGGAATGTATAAGCAAGCCATAAAATAAGGGATTTGGGTCTGGTCACATGGGACAAGCCTCCCATAAAATTGAAGCATTGATCTGTATTTTCGTGAGTAGCTTCGGAGCTGCCCAGATGATGGAAGACCTGAGCTTTAACAAACTCTGTAATCTCCCGCCATACATCTGAAGTGGCATGTTTGAAGTCCGAGGACGAGTTATTTATATTATTTATATAATGCACAGTGAAAGGACATGAGCCGGAGCAACGGTGGCGGGTGCTGTTCGTGGCCCTGCTGTCTGTCAACACCGTGCAATGGAGATGCTCAACGTGGGCACACGTTGGCAATGGCCCAAGCATCCCAAAACCGGTGGTGCTGGGCCCAACCACCACCCCCAGAGCCACCTGATATGTGCCACCCACCCCTGCCCTGGCTCAGTCCCTTCTGGTGAGGTCACCCCCTTCCCAGTCACTGTATTCACTATTAAAAGCATCAATCTGGGGCTGAACGAAGTGCTTTATAAATTACAATCCAAACTTTGGTGAGGCTGGAGGTAGACGTGGGGCGATGGCATCGGTGCTTCGTTTCAGCTGTTTCCAAAGGTGATTTCATTCCTCCTGTCCCGGAGATGTTCCCTCTCTGCAATGAATTCACTTTCTGTCATTTAAGGAGTTAAATCAAAAATAGTTCAAAGCTGGAAGGTAGTTCCTTAAAAACAAACAAAAAAAATCCTGCTGGAGTCACCTAAAACACTTCTCAATGTCCGTAGTATTTTCTCTATTTTTTTCCCATTTCAAATCCACAGGACCCTGTGATCCCAATAAAGGAGAACCCGGGGCTCCTGGAAATCCGTGGGTCCTGTGCCCAGATGGGCTGCAGCCCAGGCAGGTGCACAGCTCAGGTTCAGCCCTGTGGTCAGGGGTGAGTGGAAAACAGCAGTGCTGCAGAGAGCAGCAGAGTGGTCAGGGAATGCTGAGGGCTGCCTCCTCTTTGCTGCTGTAAGAGTGCTTTTCAAAAACTGCTTTTTCTCTGTAGCTTCCTGATAGCAGATCCCTCTCTAGCTGCTAAAAACTGGGAATACTGCAGCATTCTGGGGGCTAAAAACTGGGAATATTGCAGCAGTTGGGGGGGGTCCTATAAAGGAGAGCCGCCCCATCTCCAAAACAAAAGCCCTTCTCTAAGTAACCCCCAGCACACCCTCCCATCACACGGGGCTAGATGATTTTGTAGGGACGCACTGCACGTGGGTTGTCACTGCTGTGCAAAGCTCAGCGCCCAGCCTGCATTCTGCAGAGCCTGCAGCCAGGCTCCCGTGTCCTTGGTGGGACGGAGGCAGCGACTCCTCAATCCTTTGCCCACTTAAGGCAGGCTCCTCTCTCCAGCCCGCGCAGGGCATAGCTGAGATGCTTTGGGCTGGGTTCGGGCTCTGTGTTTCCAACAGCAGCCAGAAGCAAGAAGGACGGGGTCTGCTTTGTCTCAGCACCCGCACACTGGGGGTGCAGTGATTCCTTTGGGATGTGGCTGAACAAAAAGCCCTGTGCAGGAGCCGGCTGCTCCGTGCCACTTGAGGAGGGATTAAGCCTACACACCCGATAAGGGGTAGCAGGGTTATTTCCCAGCCCAGGTGCTGGATTTGCTTCCAGCTGGGTGTTGTGCTGAGTCCTGGGATGTTCACCCTGTGCACTTTATTCCTGGGGAGCTGCATATAGCTCATAGCATAGCTCATGTTTACAGCATGGGAGAAAGCAGTAGGGCAGGTGCGAGCAAAGGGCAGCTGCTTGTGATGGTGCAGTGTGCCCCAATTCCCAGCAGAATTAGAGAAACTGAGTGCTGCTCTGAGCGGTTCTGTTGCAGCCTCGAGCACCCCCTGCATCACCGTGTGCAGGACTTGCACCAGGGCTGCCGAGGTTCTGTGGCTATGGGAAAAAATCAGCTTTAAAAAAAAACAAAGAACAACGAAACCAACATTTTGAAAAGCTTTCAATGCGATCACTTAAAAAGGGGTGTGTGTACGTGTGTGTGTGTAAATAATTTTAAGTCAGTCTCAGGAGCATTGCTGGCCTGACTCATGGCTTTTTTATGCATCACAACAGTGAATACTGTAAAACACACTTCCAATGTCTCCCAGGGCCTCAGAGTGTTCCAAAGCATCAATTACCCGCGTGCTGTGGGCAGGAGGCTGTGTGTGAACCCTGTTACAAAGTCACCCTGAGAACTGTGCCTCCAAATCCCTTCTGTGTGCCGATGGCTGGAACTGATTTCTGCCCGTGCTCCGGTGCTAGTAAATGTTTTAGCTTAAAAACGTGGAAAACCATTAAAACCAGCCCGTGTGCACTTCTGACGGAGAAAATCCCACACAGATGGACTGCATTGAGCCATGAGCAATTATTTTCTGGTGTTCCCGTGAGCTAATGAGATCATCAGCAGTCCCCAGTGGCGTCGGTGCCCTGAGCATCCATCCAGGCTCCTCCTCTGGGCTCAGAGCCCCGTGGGGCTGCAGGCAGCACCCGGTGCCCCATCGCTGTGCCATCCACTGCCGTGCACACCCACCTCTCTGGCATTGCAGCTTTATCAGCACCAGAGCCCTCGTTACCCTCCTGCAGCGTAATGCTGCAGGCTCGGCCGGTGCCTTATGGGACCACTCCCTTAGACAGAAGCTGTTATTGTCCAGATGAGGAGTTTGGAATCCTGCAAACACAATCCTATCCTCAAAGGGAATCTCTTTCGCTGACACTTCTCAAGACAAAGAAACATTTCGGTGGGGTTCGGCCGGTTTCCTTCACCCCGGGGCATTCGCGGAGCCGCTCCTTTCTTCTTCCATTAGGGAGGGCAGCGGGCACAGCTCAGGACCCCTCCAGCATCACCGCCGTGTTCACACTGCAAAGCACCACGGCGCTGTGATGTGCGGTGCCGCCGCGGGTCGGAGCGGTGCGATGGGACGCAGCAGCTGTTAGAATGGAACCGGCGCGGTTAACAAGCGGCTGCACAGACTGGATTACGGCGTGCACTCACCCATAGTTCATTAGGGCTTCGGAACGGGAATCCACGAGAAGTCATGAAATACGATCTCCTAATCTCTCTTAAGCAGGAGAAGCCCGGCTATAAAGAAAATACCTTTTAAAAATACCCGTGAAGTGAATAAATCTCTGCTGGGCTAAAAGGCACTGAGAGCCGAATGCTGGAGAGGGGACGCTGCTCACCGGGAAAGGGACTTCGCACTCCGGCGAGGGAATTGAGTGCTTTCTGTTTTCCACCCACTGGAAATAGATTTGCAACGGCTTCTTTTTGGGGAAAAAAGAGAATAAAAGGCAAGGGTGGGAGGAAGGGTGAGTGCAGTACTTCTGAGAAAGCCAGGAGGGGGGAAATTCTGCTCATCTTGGGGAGACACACATTCTTGTGCCCCTCTCAGTCCCTGGTGCCCTGAGCCTAGGGCTAGAAATGTCACTCATTGGCAGGAGCAGCACCCAGAGGCACCACGCACCACTGAGGGCATCCTCTGATTTTCGGACAAATACATAATCCCTGTGGAGACCCCTCATCTCCTCTGAACCATCACCGCCCTTATGAAGAGCTCGTTCAGTGCACGATTAACTGAGGCCTTCATTAATACCGGTGCAGCTGGGATAGCTCAGGGGCTTAACCTGAAGCATGTGCTGCTCCGGCCGAGGCTCTCCATGCACCGTGCACATCTGGCTACCGCCCGCCCCTTCCAGACCTTTCTTCTCTCCACGGGCACGCAGGTTATCTGAAGGGGAAGGAAGTCTGCAAGCCGGCTCTGTCCTCCAGGGCTGCTTCATTCCTCCTATCTCCCAGGGGATGATTTGGCAGTAAGGAGCGTCGCCAAAAGGAATGTCCCGTGATGGACGGGGCTTAACGGGACACCTCGGCACGCACCGCCCGGCACAGCCATCCCCAACCCGTCCCCAGCAGCATCTCTGTGCTGGCATGGAGAGGGGATGCTGGGTGGGAGGATGCGGCGATGCGAGGGGATGTATGGGGCTGCCCGTGCTCGCACGTGGGATGCACAGGAGGATGCCCGTGTCTGCATGCAGGACTCACGTTCTCCCACCAGACACCTCTGCACAGGCACTGATACCTCTCTCTGGACACGCAGGCTATGCAGACTCCAAATGTTTGACAGAGCAGCATACGTATTCCAAACATTGTTTGATTCATGTTTTAAAGTCCCACTTGCAAGCATACTTCCACAGCTCGGACATCAATCACTGCAAATATGTTCTTATAAACAAAGCAATACAGACTGACTGTCTCTCCCACCCCTACCATGTGCAGGTCAGCGGGCAGCACCCTGAGGAAAGGCTTTTTCCAGTGCATCTGAGTCCACCTCTTGCAGCAGCCAGCACAGGTACCTTGGGAAAAAAAAACAGCAAATCTATTCCCAGGGACACGTCACCACTCAAGGGCATGGTATCCCAGGACAAGACAGCAGTGTCCTCCACTGCTGCCATGGGATGGTTTGGTGTCATTGCACCCAGTGCCCACAGACACACACAGGGGCCGAAGTGGAAATGCCACAGCCAGGACAGGGATGTCCCAGAGCCCAGAGTTTCTCCATGCACGGTTATTCATTAATTCTTTTTAATCTTCAACCCTCACTGTCTGATTACGGTGCCTAATACCTGGATGCTAAGAAATCTCTGCTCCAGATCCATGGAATTTGCAAAGAAAACCTCAGCTCAGGGCACTTCATGAAGCACAGAATGCTGCTGGTGGGCTTCTCTCCCCCTCCTTTGCCCTCTGTTTAGGAAAAATAAATAGGAAAGAATCTAGCGGCGGCGCTTCCCTCATGTCTTGTGAGATGGATCGGCACTCGCGACCGCAGAAAAAACGACCCAATGTGATCCAACACAGTGCTTTGTCCTGAAATGCTCTGCTCCATATAAATAAATGGCTCCTCTGGAGAAGGGTGACACATTCCAGCCCCAGATGGTGACACTGACGGATGTAATCGGGCTGGAAGGTTTAATGGGAACATGGTGCTGGTGGAGCCGGCAACGGGAAATTTATGGGGGATTTGACAGAGGAAGAGGAAAAACACCAATGGCTGTGGTGCAGGGAGTGCAGGATGGGCCCGCAGCCAGCTCAGTGATGTGGTGTGTTGGGCTGGGTGGTGTGGGTTGGCAGCAGCCTCCTGTTCCTGTCCATGTCCCTGCCCATGGTGAGAGGACAGCAGGACAGTGGGCAGCAAAAGGGTCCTGGTGCTTTGCCACCTGGAGAGAGAAACCAGAAGATGTCTCAGTCCTTTATTGCCTTTGGGAGTGATCAGAGCCCCATCCTGGGGATGTTCAAGGCCAGGCTGGATGGGTCCCTGCACAGCCTGATCTGGTGGCTTGGAACCCAATGGGCTTTGAGGTCTCTTCCAACTCCACCAACCCTATGATTCTATGATCTCCAACTGGGAAAACCCTTCTGTGAAGCTGAGTGTGTGCTGAGATAGGTAGGACCTTTCCAACCTTAATGACTGTATGATTCAGTGACTGCATCCCCCTGGGCCTGAGCTCCCCTTCCCACTCAATGCAGAGCTCCCAGCCACCAAAAGCCTCAGCCACGTGTGTGACTCAAGTTTTGACCATCCACAGCACAGTAGAGTGGGAAACAGGCCAGCACCCAGCCTCTCCATGTCAGACACACATATTAGGGATTCCCCCGCACCCTTCCCTGCCCTGCAGCCCCGTGGCTCCTGCAGCATCTCTGTCTGCATCTAGAGCCACGATGGCCCCAGATAGCAGCAAGCCCTCAGCAGCAGGGCTGCAGGGCTGATCAGCGAGGAGCCAGCCCTGTCTGCACCTGGGGCTCTTCCCCAGCGAGGCGTGCAGCCAGCCCCATCCTCCTGGCCAGGAGGGGGGAAAATGTGTCACGCAACTGCAGGGAGCCTTCCCCGGCTTCTTATCAGCACAGGAAGAGCTGCAGCTTAGGGGCAAATAGGAGATGCTTTGCCTATTGCAGAGTTTTTTCCTACTGGTGCAGGCATGGCTCCCCCCGGCTGGACCCCGCGTCCCATCTTCGCTTCTGAGCCCCCGCAAATACGCTGGGGAAGTTCTATTTGTTTGGTATGGATGTGTGTGAGAGAGGGGGTAGAATCAGTCTCCTTGTCCCATATGCTAAATAATAACATCCATATGAAGAAAAACAAGAGCGAAGCAGGGACGGGACCAGCAGATCTGGCACAATCAGAGACGGATCAGCTGCGAGGCGCGGGGGGGCCGCTGCACACAAGAGACCCGGCCCAGCTTGGGTTTCGGCTCTGGTTAATGACACTGTAAATTAAGGCTGTCATCTTCAGAAAGGATTTTTCTTTCGGTTTCGGCTCGAGAAAACAACAACAACAAGCCTCCAAAAGGGCGATTTTGCAGCCTCGCAGCCCCTTGCAAACCATTGGGTTTGCTCAGACCCGTTGGCAGCAATTGGCATGCTGCCCCTTACACTCAGGGTGCTCTGTGTTTAATATCTATATGGTATCTATAAGGTATTGCTGCCTTAGCAATCACTGGGATTGCTTTAGGGGTAAAGCATAGTGGAAAAGTGACATTTAAGGGAAGGATCTTGGTGGCATCTCCTTGGGAAAGTCTGCCTGCTCACTGCGGGGTGCCCTAATCTGACCCACAGTGTGGCTGCACCAGCACAGGGCTCCCTGTGCCCTCTGCCAGCACTGCCTGCCATGGGCAGCAGGCAAAGCACCGTCGGTGCCCCTCTCTTCATCTAACTCCTGTACATCCCTGGTGCAATTAAGGGCATTTACGGTGCCCAACAAACAAACCTCTTTCTTTTACCCCAGCAAGATGCTTCCTGCAGAAACGGCCGTGTTGGTTGGTTTGAATTTTAAGGTCTTCTCAAGTGGAAAAGTTGGTTTGCACGGAGCCACCCCGAATGCTTCCCAGCAAAGTTTAACAGCAAACTGGAGTTTCGATTAAGCACACTTTACTAGGGATGGCTTGCTCTCCCTTCATTATCACCTTCTGGGAAGCAAGGATCCAAAAGCAGAAATGTCTTCAGCTCAGAGCAAAGTATTCCATTTCATGTTTGAGAAATGTGGGTGGGGAAAATCAGCATTTTTACAGGAGGAGCTGGATTTCAAACCATTTTGCTGCAGTGTGTTAGGAAGGCATGCAATAAAATCATTGCTCCATACAGACCTGGATTCACTTTTCCATCTCCAGCCCATCCCCGGCTGGGACTCCCCAAATCTGCGGTGCCGCTCAGCACCCGGAGCCACGCACAGAGCCCACAGTGGGGTCACATCACGACATGGAGTCACAGTGCTTTTCCCACTGTGTATCTCAGGAGCGCATTCCAGCGCTGTAGAATGGGATAAGGCTGGAGCAAGCAGCTGGGACAGCCCCGAGCAGTGCTCCCCTCCACATAGCACAGGTTTGTGCTTATAAAAGCAGCAGTGGCACGGCCGGAGTTTGGGTACAAGCTGTGAACAGCAATGATTTTCTGCACAAAAACTTGCTTTTTTTTCTTTTAACCAAAGGAACGGCCGCTCTGCAAACCTCCAGATTTCCATTTCTTCTCCCCATTTGTTTGGCCGTAGACCAAAGCTCAAGGAAACAACAAAAATAACTGACCCCCAGCTCCATCGCCACCTCCTCCCCAAAAAGCTTTCATCCTAAAAAGGAAAATATTCGCAGTCCTGCTCAGGCTGCGCTCCTGCTTCTGCCACCTCCCCTTTATAAAATGAGAAAAGAGGGTGGAAAAAAACACTAAAATTATTTAAAACCCTCGGATCCCAAATAATTCTCAGTTGTGAAAAAGTCCTAACAGACGCCTGTTAATTTTTAACTCTCCAAAAACTGAGTTTCTTTGGTTTTTTTCCTCTGCTTGGATTAGCTTCCTGCCTCCGGCTCTGGAGCCCACTGGCTGCTTTAGTACATGTGTGGCATCTGCCTTTTCTCTGCTTTATGCATGAAGCTTCATCCGAATTTTTTCCCTCTCTGCGTTTGAAGAGCTACATGAGCTGCTCTTGCACACAAGATGCCCACGGGAAGACCCATCAGTTCAGGCTGGAAAAGCCACTTCTTGCTCTGACAACTGGGAAACTGCACCAGGTTCTGAGCAGAGATAAAACCGGAGCTTGTGGAACAAGGGGTTCCGAAATATCACCATCTTCAGCAACCTGATAACTTAGGGCAGGAGAATCCAGCTGAGCCACACAGCTGAGGTCGACCTCCAGATTTTGGTATGGAGCAGGATTTGGGGCACTTGGAGGTGTTGGGCTACGCCATGGGAAAACCAACCCCACTGCTCCCCTGCAACATTGTGAGGGCTTCACCCAGAGCACTGCTCTGGTTGGATGTAAGAAACTTTTCCTCTCCAA
The DNA here is from genome assembly GCA_035772895.1 of Perdix hodgsoniae. Taxonomy (NCBI): domain Eukaryota; kingdom Metazoa; phylum Chordata; class Aves; order Galliformes; family Phasianidae; genus Perdix; species Perdix hodgsoniae. Next base: position 5,823,965 of record JAPSGF010000035.1, on the reverse strand, counting down.
AAGAGCAGTGATGCAGCGGCACTGCTGCCCAGGGAGGTGGGGTTGCCATCCCTGAAGGTGTTTGAGAACTGTGAGATGTGGCTCGTGGGGTTCAGTGGGCATGGTGGGGATGGGTCAGCTGCTGCGCTTGGTTGATGTTGGAGGTCTTCAATCCCGATAAAGCTATGATTCCCAGTACCTGCAGTACAGCTCAGCCCTATCAGATGCTCCCAGATGGTGTTGGAGGCCTGTGCTGCTTTCACCATCCTTCCTCACTTCAAAACTACCCGGAGCAAAGGAGCACCCTGTGCCCAGCAGCTGCTACAGCTCAGCCTCTCCCTGCGTGGGATTCCAGCCTGAAGCCCCTCTTCTTTTCCCACGTGTGTGGGTTGTGAGCTGACCCAATCCTGTTCTAACATCAGGGTGAACGCTGGGAGCAGCTCCAACCCCAGCAGTGCAGCTCCAGCCGTGCCCCAAACCAGATGCTTCGGCCGAAGACGCCAGGAGCTGCCTTAATAAGCGATTATGCAATCCTTCTCACATGGAGGAAATGTCTTTCCCAATCCCCAGCCATTAGCAGTTGGCTTATGCCCTGGAGCATGACATTTTAGAGCCCTTGTAAATTTGCTTCAGGAGTGGAAAGCGTCCGGAGGAGGGGCTGGCGCTGGTTTGTGTCAGTGCCGACACCAGGGGGTGGCTTTGGCCACTGCTCCCTGCCGATGGGCGGATGGCACCGAGGGTCCTACATCAGGGCTGGGGGACAGCAGTGCCACCCCTGCCCTGACCCTGGGGCTCTGGGGCTCCGCATGGCCTCTGCATGGAATTTGGGTGGAAAGACCTGGATTTCGGGTAGAAAAGCGCCTCCTGCTTCAGTGCTCCAGTTTCTCCTAGAGGAAGAATGGAGTGGGGCAGAGAGGCTCTCTGTGCACCTGGGCTGCGACTCGAAGCTCACGGACCCATTTTTCCATCATCACGAATTGCATATCCATGGCAGGTAACGAAATGCAAAGAGAAAATCCCTTTGTGGCACATCCCCCTCCACCGAGCTCCCCGATCTCAGGGTGAGTGAGGCTCAGAGCGAACGGCTTTGGGCTCAGGGCTGTCACTGCACCCCTTCCTCCTATTGTTCGCATCCCAACATCGCTGCAAACTGACATGGGACGTCTTTGGGGCTCGGCCGTTCTGCCCCGCTCCGCCGGCACAATGAGCCGTTGTTGATTTGGCCGCAGCAATTTTCCAGGTTAATTTATGGCCGCCACACCCCATTAGCGGCAATAAATGTGGAGCCCGGTTTTGCCGAAATCGTGAGTTACGATTTTTCAAATAAATACATTTTCCTATAAACCAGCGCTGTGTTTAGGTTGAGTGTTCCGCGCAGACACATCCATCTACATAAAATACACAGGAGAGGAAGCTGAGCTGTGACTCCGCTCTGATGACATAAAAACTTCTGTAAACACAGTTGTCATTTACAGCGCGCGCGGAGGAGAGGGGAAAAAAAATAAACAGCGAGCGCCTGGCGCATCCCTGCAGGAACACATGGAAAATTTAATAATCTTTTTTCCATAAAGCTTTGTTTTCGGTTTGATTTATCCAGACAAGGCAGTGCCGGGTTGGCCATAAATAGATCGGGTTGCTGGAGGGGGAATGGCTGAAGTGGGAGCGTTGTACGGAGGGAGTGGGAGGCACCGGGGCTGTGGGACATCGGCGGGGTGACAGTGCCTGGGGGTGGGGTGGCAGCGGGGGCAGCAAAACGGGGCACTGCACCCCACCTCTGTAAGCACAGCACAGCTCGTGCCTCAGTTTCCCCATGCTTTTCCCAAAGCCTGGAGCAGCAGCGGTGCTGGGAAGGTGCTGAGTGATGATTATTGCGCTGGTTCAGGAGAGTGCTATAAATATCCAGGGGCACCTTCAGACACAGCCCAGCTGCCCCAAGGGGGCTGGCACAGCCCTCATCTTTTGGATACTGGGTTTGGGGCAGCTGGGGCATGACCTGCTTGAGGAGGGGCACAACTTGCTGTGGGTTGGGGGGCATTGGGGGCGGGTCCTGCCTGGCTGCACCCCAGGGTGGGGACACAGCCGGGTGCCGGGATGCTGCAGAGAAGACAAGGAGAATATTTTACGGGGCTGCAATGTAAACAGAGTTGGAGCAGAGCCCCTTTTTATGGAGTCCCTGTCCTGCCAGGGCATCTGCCAAGGCCCTGATTTACACTCCTATTTAGATAAGGGAGCAGGGGAGGGGGAGCGGAGCTGGCGTCAAAGTCACAGCACAGCCTGGGCCGCCGCGCGCCGGGAGCTGATAAGGGGCTGCCCCAGGGCTGGGGGCTGAAACCACAGCCCCTGTGCAGGGCAGGTGATGGATCTGGGGTGTCGGGGGCCAGCGATAGCCTCACCCCACCGCAATGTGCAGGGCGCCTTTCTCCAGGCAGGATTTGAAGGAAAACAGGTGGGGAGAAGCAGAGTTCCTCCCACAATACGAGCCATAAATCCCCTAATCTGAACCGCTTGCCATTTCCCCCCAACACAAGCGGGAGATGCAAAACTTAAAGAAACTCACCCAAAGTTGGAGAAGTGCTAAATTTGGATGCCGTGACAAAGGCAGCCTGGTTTGATTTAGAAGGTGTTGGAGTGAAAAGGGCTCCAGTTTTATTATTTTATTAAAACATGAAAGATTAGAATGATTTTCCAAAGGAAAATCAATGCAGCGATCCCATTCTTTGCTCAGCTGAATCCTTCCAGCGTGCACAGGGACTGCTGTCAGAAGGGGAGTACAGGAAGATAGTGCTTGGGCTGGGGCTGAGCTCAGGGGGTGCAGCATTACGCGGTACTGCAGTGCCCATATTCCATGGGATGCAGCTGTAAGAAGGCTGCACACAGCATTGCTCTGGGGGATTTTGGGGGATGCTCTTCTGCGTGACCCCAGTCTGGTGATCTGCTGGATCAGAGCTGTTTTAGGGCTGGGGATCACCAGAGGGAGCAGAGTGCTGTAGCTGGTGCTGTGAGACCCGATGGCATTGGCACCCCCCAGCCTTGAGCAGGGCTCAGGGATCCCACCCAGACACCGGCACTCGGGAGGAAATCGGGGGGTGGAGGGGACGCAGTGACCTACCCAAGGCCCGACTTAACGGCAGGGTAATCACTAGCAAATGTGTGCAGGGTGCTTGTTTAAAGCGGGTGGGGAAGGGGGGGGGGTTGCATCGTCAGAGAACAAAGCAGGGGGTGAGATGCCCCCCCCAACCTCTGGGGCCCAGCAGCAGCAGGGACCCCCTTGCACCCTGCCCCACTGAATGGGGGGGGCCCAGAGCCCTGCCTCCCGCCTCTGCAGCGCGCCTTGTAACAGCTAACGATGGAAAATCCGAGGCATTTAAGTGGCTCCCGAATCCGCCCGGGAACCGTGATTGAGAGAAGTCAAATAAAATTTGTCATCTTTAAAATGCAGGAGGACGTTAATGGTGTGTTAGCCCGGATGATTAATACAAGCGCCTGCAAACAACCCTCCAACGTTTCCACCCTCCGCTGCAAGATGAATCGCTGCAAAACTCCGTTAATCGCTAACATACCTCGGGCCCGAGCCCCTTCCTGCCCCGCTGCCGCCGTCACCACCGCACTGCCCTGCTGTCCGTGCTGGGACAAACTGGGGCCGGCCCCGGTGCCACCCGGAGCTGTCAGCTGGGGAGTCGTCAGCCAGGGCTGAAGCAGCACGGCCAACAACAGGGCTCGGCCTGGGGATGGGGGAAATGCAAGAGCAGCACTGGGATCCCCCCATCCTGGGATGGGGAAATGCAGGGTACGTCCCCACGTGCCCACTGCCCTGTCAGAAATGTGTTAGTGTTTATGCACAGGGCAATTTCTATGTCTTTATATCTGTAGGTGTGTGTTTTCTGTGCATGGGTGTGCATACGTGTGTGTGCGTGTGAATAAATATGTGTATACACCCATGCAGCGTGCAGATATCTATGCACAGGACACGTGGTGGGTGTGCGCAGGCCACATAACACGTATGTGGTGGCACAGTGTGTGTGTGCAGTGCACCAAATGCGTGTGCGTGCATGGCTGCAGCTAAGTGTGCACGTGACCCAGCTGTGTGAGCAATGCATGCACAACAAGTGTCCGTTCGTGTGCAAGTGCTGTACATGTGCTTTCCCCGAGTGCACTTGCACACATCTGCACAACACATCCGTGTGCAGATTGTGGATGTGCAACACGCTCCCTGCATACAGGGCTCGTATGCAACAACCTGAGGGTCCGGCACCACCATCCCAACAGAGCCCAGGGGTGCTCCCTGCCGTGCCCTCACCCTCATCCCTGCACTGCAGCACCCTTGGCCATACCGCTCCCACTTGGCTGGGTCTCCTCCCCACCCCCCGTCCTCCCCACGACTTCAGCTTTGGGGAAGCAGGGCCCCCAGTGCTCTGCAGTGCCCACCCGGCCCTGCTGCACCCAGCAGCCGCCTCCATTCCCCCGACTTCTTGGATGCTTCTTGGGAGGGGGCGCGGATATCCTGGCCCAGGAGAGGGAAGCAGAGGGGATCACGAAGGCTGAGGTCCCCCTTTGGTCACCACTTGCCCCTTTTCCAAGCAGGGAGGGAGGAGAGCGAGCGGCGGAGGTGTGAGCCCGAATAAAACGCCCCTCTGCTCCCCCCGGGGCCCCCGAGCATCCTCCCCTGCCCATTGGTTCCTCGGTGGGGGGAGCCCCGGCCCTATATAAAGGCAGAGGGGAGCCGGGAGGCTCCAGAAAGGGTTAAAAAGAAAAAAAAAAAGAAAAGAAAAAAAGGAAAAAAAAAGAAGAAGAAGAAGAAAAAAAAAAAAAAAAAAAAAAAAAAAAAACCCAGCCAACAACGAAACAACCCAAAGGCACCACCGCCTCCAACGCCGCAGCCCCGGCCCCGCCGCCCGCCCGGAGGAGCGCAGAGCAGCTCAGCCATGGCGCGGTGCTGAGCCCCGCGGGGCCCCGACGGACCATGAACCTGGTGGGGGGCTACCAGCACCACCACCACCACCACCACCACCATCACATGCTGCACGAGCCCTTCCTCTTCGGCCCGGCGGCTCGCTGCCACCAGGAGCGCGCTTATTTCCCCGGCTGGGTGCTGAACCCGACCGAGGTGACCCCGGAGCTCCACGGGCAGAGCGCCGCGTACGGCCCCGCCGAGTTCGGCTCCGGAGGAGCGGGCAGGCTGGAAGCGCTCAGCGGCCGTTTGGGGAGAAGGAAAGGAGTCGGGGGTCCCAAAAAGGAGAGGAGGAGAACGGAGAGCATCAACAGCGCTTTCGCTGAGCTCCGCGAGTGCATCCCCAACGTGCCCGCCGACACCAAGCTGTCCAAGATCAAGACGCTGCGCCTGGCCACCAGCTACATCGCCTACCTGATGGAGGTGCTGGCCAGGGACAGCCAGCCCGGAGAGCCCGAGGGCTTCAAGGCCGAGCTCAAGAAGGCCGACGGCCGAGAGAACAAGAGGAAACGGGAGACGGTAAGCGGCGGCCGCGGCCCTTCCCCTGCGCTGCCCGACGGGAGCGGCGGGGCTGAGGGAAAACCCTCCCGGCACAGCTGGGGAATTACTTTTCCCATTTAAAAAAAAAAAAAAGAAAGAAAGAGAAAAAAAGAACAGAATAACGTTGGGGATTTGGGGATTTCGGTGGAGGAAAGGTCGGGATTCGCGCGGACGGCACGGGGCAGCGGCACGAGGGCTGAAATCGCGGCGGGTCCTTCCTTCCCATCAGCCGGGACGGATCGGAGCGGGGCGGCCGCGGCTCTTCCGTCCGTAACGGAACAGATCGCGTCGTATCGTAATTGCAATAATAACCGTAACGGCAGTAATAACATTAACAGCAACCGTGATCATAGTATCATTAATAATAATCACAGACGGAAAAAAAAGGAAAAAGGAGAAAAGCGCAGGCTCCCGAACCCGGGGCTGCTAAGGGCCGCTTTGCTCGGCCCGGCTCTCCTCTCCTCACCGCTCTTTTCTCCGCAGCAGCCCGAGGTGTACTCGCAGCCTTTGGCTCACGGCGAGAAGAAGCTGAAGGGCCGCACCGGTTGGCCCCAGCAGGTCTGGGCTCTGGAACTGAACCCCTGAGCCCCGCTCCATGTGCAATGCCGTCGGGGAGGAGCGGGGGGAGCACAGCGGGGCCGGGTGCCGCCGTTCCCCCCCCACTCCTCTCCCCGGGCTCCGTCCCCGTTTTGAAGCCGTCCCCGCTCCCCCCGCCGCCCGCAGCCCCCGCCCGAGCCGGGCCGGGTGGGATCGGTGTTGTTCGTTCGCTGTTGGAATAGCGGAGAAACCCCGACCGCGGCCGAGAGACTGCGTTGAAACTACCTAAGGTGCCTCCGGGACCGCGCCTGGGCCGGGCGTTCTACCTCAGCTCTGCATGACCACTTCCCGAGGGACCGGGCGCGCCACACCACGTATTTAAAACAAAACAAACAACAAAACAACCCCCCCCCCTCCGCCCCCCCGACCCGGAATAATTAAAAAAAAATTTAATAACAATAAAATCTTTATGCAAACGATCCCGGGTCCGCCCGCTCCTCCTTCCCCGCCGGCTGCAGAACCGCGCCGTTGGTTGTCGGACGGGGCAGCGGGGCACTTTTTGCAGTTCCCCGTCCTGCAGCCCCCGCCCGGCGCGTGGTTCTGGGATGCACCGCAGCGCTGTGTGCGGGGCGGCACCTCGGGCTCCGTTCCATCGCAGCGCTGCACGGGACGGCGCTCCCTGCGGTTCCCATCCCTCTCCCCACTTGGCAGCTCCCCGCACAGCTCCCCGCAGCGCTATGGTAGGGCTGAGCCCTCCGCAAAACCCCAAATCTCCTCGTTGCAGCCTCTTCAATCACGGCTCCTTGGGCTGCTCGGGGCAAAACCAAGATGGGAACGCCATAAATTCATTGTAGGGTTAATACGAGGGCTTAGCTGGGAGCATTCTAGCTTCTATTTTCACTAAAAATTTATCAACAAGGATGCAACACCTATAAATCGCAGATGTTCCTAGGAGGATCGCTGGTTTAAGGATCACGTTGTGCGTGTGCCCGGATCCGTACGGCCGTGCCGTGGGTACGGATGGTGTAAGGAAAGCAGCGGGCTGTGAGATGCAGCCCCGGCCCCTTCAGCCCCACCGCGGCTGTGTGCCCGAGCAGAGCCATCCTCCCGCTGCGCTGCTTTGTATTTGCATTATACAAAGTTCCGTGTGGTATCGGTTCTGCGAGTTAAATGAGGAGGGGGCCCTTGTAAAAACAAAAAACATTTTAAAAAGAGAGAAAAGAAAGAAAGAAAATGTATAGAAAAAGTGGTTGCCAGTGTCCTGTTTAAGATCGAGATTCACCGTCCCTTACAGGGCTGCTTTATAACGCTCCCAAGCTGCCCCTGGACACCGCGCAGCTCTGTGCCACGATGGTGCAGCCCGAGCTCTGTTCACACGTTCCGGCCGTTCTCCCTCACCCCTATGGCATCGCACGGGGCTGCCCCATAGCGAGGGCTGGGAGGAAGGGTGATGGGTGTGGGGACAGCTGTGTTGCAGAGGAGTCGTGCAGCGGTGTCCCCGGTCCCAGCACTGCGCTCCCATCACCTGCAGCCTGGGCACACCGTGCCTGCAGCCCTACCAAAAACCTCTGCTGGGTTTCCAGTTCTGGCAGTGGGATGCTCAGCACTGCTGGTACAGCTCCCCAAGCACTGCTGTTGGGTGCACAGTGCCTGCCGGCAGACAGCATCTGGGACATCGCTGCCACGCACACCTCCCTCATGCTTTTGTGGATTTCCGAGTAAAAATGCTCTCTTGTTTCCACATCCACAGCAAGGAGATTTTTTCAGTGACATTAGACCACTATCCTTGTGATGCAGATGGGCTGTATGTGTGTGAGCAGCCCAGCGTGCAGGGATTGCTGAGCTGGTGAGCAGCAGCTGCGGGACGTCCTGACAGCAGGCAGGCAGCTGCGTGCAGCTCCTACCTCAAGCATCCCCTTTCCCACCCAGCAACACGTACCGAGTGGCAGCTGGGCCGTCAGCTTTGCACTTTTGGCCACCTGATGGCACACCTCCCACTCGACCCTGCCGTGAACTTGGTGCTGCTGGGACACGACAGCTCCCAGCACGGGGCTGTGGCAACTCGGGCAGAAGCAAACACCCCAGGGCAGCACCCTACGTGCCGCAGTGCCTCCACTGGGATGCAGCCACCAGGAATGGTGGAGTGGACCCTGACCAGACACAGGTAGAGGAGTTGAGCAGCAGCGCTGTCGGGTCCTTCTCACCCCATCCCTGCACCTCTGGGGCTTGGAAGAGTCCTCTTGTCCTTTTGCATACTTCTGCCAAGCTGAGACCCCGCTCCTTCTTGTTGTAGGTATTTATGGGCCTGTTTATCTGATCTCCAGGGAGCCCGCTCTTATCTCAGAAGCAGCGACGGAAGGGTTACGCTGGACAGCTCAGTAGACAGTATGGAGCCAAATAAAATACCAATCTGACAAAAAAAAAAAAAAAAAGAAAGAAAGAAAGAAACACCCAACTCCAGCCCCAACCCCAGCTCAGCCAGGAACAAAAAGGGACCTGGAGCAAAACGCTGAGATCAGGGGGTGCTGTGCACAGTGTGGGAAGGGGAGCGGCACTGATGCAGCGGTGCAGCACAGGGATGGGGTACCTGTGGGTACCATCAGCAGGCTGGAACTCAGCTCAGCGCTGCTGCAGCCTCCAGCAAGAGCCATACAGGCACTTGGGGCAGCAGAGCTGTCCTCTAAGAGCACTGTAAGAGAAAAAGCAAAAGGGCTTTTTAAAAAAACTCAGGGCTTTGGTGACCTGCACTGCAGTAAAGCCAACCTCGGCCCCAGTGGCAGCTCCCCCTGAAGCTCACGGCCAGGGCCAGGGCAGATGCAGGGGGATGGGGCTGGTAATGCAAGGCAGGGCTGGGGGCAAAGCCTGTGCCATGCAGCCCGCACCCACCAGCAGTGAGCCCTGGCCTGCAGGTCAGATGCAGCTCGGCCAGCACAGGATGGGATGTCTCCATGCAGGAGGGGACCCTATGCCAAGGGGAGGGTCCCCTTCCCACCCCCCTCCCCATCACTGCCCCTTCCCCAGCCCGCACCCCAGTAATGACCTGCTCTTAAGGAAGCGCCTGACAGTTGTGGCCATTTAAGGTAGCCCCAGCCCCTCTCGGGAGGGGTAATTGGGTCATAATTTGTTTTCGGTGTCAAGATGGCGTCAAAGATAAGACAAAAATCTCCAGGTTTGGGGGCTAAAGAGACAGGAGAAATCCTGACCCGAGGCCGACCTCAGAGAAATGGCCACAAGCTCCGGTAAGGAAGATGGCAGGTGAGAGATTTACAGCTGGGGCAGCTTTTTGATCCTCTCCCAACACTCGGAGCCGCTGAGCCCAGTTGCCAGCTCCCAGGTCAGACTGTCTCCTGCAAGGACTGCTCAGGTGGAAGGATTCTGTCCAGCACAGGGCCCCTCAGCTGCAATGTTCCCAATGCTTTTCCTTGAAACTCCATGCTTGTGGAGCCACGTGTCTGGAGACCCACCTAAAGAGAAGACTTGTTCCCAAATCATAGCTGTAGGCACAACCTCCAAGCACAGGGTGACACTGCAGGTAGAAGGCAGATGAACACTGTTGCATTTGTTTATTTTTAAATAAATCCACGCTCTCTGGCTTTGCACCCCTCTGACAGTCCCCACTTGGATCCACCAGCACTGTGATCCGCCCAGGCTGCATTTCCCCATACAGCCAACAGTGCTGGAAGAAAACCAAGAGCAAAGCACCCTTCTCAAGAGCATCCCTGGCACAATGGACAAACTGCAGTCATACCCTACACCTCTCCAACACCAACCTGCAGTTGGTGTCAGTAAGCATTCTCCACAGCAAGCATCCTTACTTATCAAGTTCCCATTCTTTCCTCCCTGTTTGTTCTTTTGCATGAGGAATTCAGGTCCTGACCACCCTGAAAGACTTTATAGCAACCAGAGAACCAGGGGAATTTGTGGCGTCACCAGCAACTGAAAGGAGAGGAATCGAGAGGAAAAAGGATTTTTTTTCTCAGTCTGCAGCCACCTTGACAAAAGTTCTCATGGCCCATGACTGACCTGCAGTCAGCAGCAGTCTGGTTGGAGTGCCTCACCTGGGAGCAGCATCCCAAGGTGAGGGGCTGGGCAGCTCTATGTGCTGAGCTGCTGCACAACATGTGTCAAACCAAAAGCTCCCTCAGCTGTTCACCTTCCCTTTCCAAGTGCTCCTGCAGACCAGCCCAGCTTTTTATGCGAGGGTCAGAGCTTACATCCAGTAAATGGTGGAATTATTGGGGAGGGGAGGGTTGTGGGAATTCCTTCCATTAAAAAGGTAGGTTTGGATTGGCGAGAACATCAAACTGGTGGGCACAGATCCTTCCAGGGTTGACTGGAAAGAAAAGAGCTGAATGGCCCCGTTTGGGGTCGGTGGGATCCTGGCTGGGCTCTGCAGTTGTGGTGGTGCTGGGCTGTTTCCCCGTATCTCCACACACACGGGCTGGATGTGGTGCCTGCTGCCTTCAGCCTAGTGAAGGGCCTGAAATTTGGACAGCAAGCCCCAAACTGAGTGGATTGGGTTGCTCAGGGCTGCCTGCCAGCCTCCCCTGCTCAGCAGGCGCAGGGCTGGCAAAGGCCCAGACACCCTCTTGTGCTGTGAACAAGATCACTGTGGGATGCAACCCAGCTCCTCCCCTGTCCTGTGAACAAGGCAGATTTGCTCACACAGGTGTCAAAGCCGGGAGGAGATGCTGCAGGCAGTACTTGTGCTCAGTCTTCTCTGTGGCCACAGCGGGGATTGGTGATGCTGCTCAACACTGTGCCCCCAGACCTTCCTGCCCCGAGCTGTGGCAGGGGAGCATCCCCCTAAGCCAGCTCTTCCCTCTTCATCTGCCTTGCAGTCACTGCTTTCCCCTGCATGGGCAGCTGTGCTCCCACCTTGGTGCTCTCTGCTGAGGAAGCAGATCCCAGAAAACATTCAAAAACCAATTAAGTAAAAGCATATTAGGGGGCTTTGAGGTACTTAGGAAAGAAGCCAATGCTGCTTGCAAGGATAAGAGACCTCACTTGGCAAAGTCAGATTGAGTGTCGGCAGAGCTGCACAGCCACCTCTTATCGGATACAAGGAAATAAATTAAAAAAATAAAAATAAGAAAAAAAAAGAGCAAACCCAAGCCCTGAGGCTCTTCCTCCACCCTCAGCCTGCTGTGCTCAATCACATCTCTAAAGCATAAAACCATTACACGTATATTTGCATTTTTCCCCAGTTCTCTGTGCTGCCCTTTCTGCCGAGGAGCGGAGAACCGGAGCCCGGTATCCATCAGCACAGCAAGGAGGCTGCAGGAGGGCTCACACAGACAATCAGACATGTTCAATTTCAATCTCCAGCAAGGAAAAAACCAAACCAAACCAAACCAAACCGACAAACCAACCATTTTTATGGTCTTCTCATCCCACTGCAGCATCACTCCACTTCCACTACCTGACAAGCCCAGCCAGCCCCTGCCCAGCAGCCACCCTGAGGACAGGGAGTTGAATCCCCAGCCCACGGGCACCCAGCACGCTGAGCTAACACTGCCCTCGCACGGCAGCTGGGAGCACAGGAGATACGATGGTCTCGGCCAGGGCGCTCAGCCTGCTCGCTGCAGTTTCTGAGTGTAAATGCGTGAAAAAGAGACTGAGTGGATTCCTCCCTGGTTTTGGAGCACGAAAACTGTGGGTTGTTAGGCGAGGAGCCAGCATGAGATTAAGCAGCGTTATCTGTGCAAGCTGCAGATTCATCAGCAGTTTGTTTCCAGCACTGGATTTCCCAGTATCCCCTGCATGCTAAAGTTGGCATCTGCAAAACTGCCGTTTGAAGTTGTTCTCCCTTCAGCTCTGCTGCTGCCTTTCCCCCCACCAGCTCCTCGCTGTGCTGGCAGAACCCACGCTCACAGCTTTGCGAATGCAAATGATGCAGCTCTTCCGTTTCCAATGGGGTTTGCTGCCCTTGTCCTCACCTGAAGACCTTTCCCTGACACGTCCTAAAAATGCTTGGCAACATGCAGGTGACATCCTGCAAAGTTTCTACTCCCGCTCCTTGTGACCTCTGGTCTTGTCTTCTTCAACTGAAGGTGCCCCAGCACTCCTGCAGCACGCAAAAAAGATCCTGAATCTTTCTTCAGGTTTCCAGATGTCCCCAAACACAGGCAGTGAGGACACGAGGACTTTTCTGGAGTGCCAGCTCAGTTCGTCCCAGCTCTCCACTGCCTAACAGACTGCCTTTAGCTAAGAGATTAGATTCAAACAATTACTGATCGCTGATTTTGCTGCACATCATTTAACTCAACAATGAAAAATTCAGGCAATATATTTTGAGAGCAAAGCTCTCAGCATTCTATCATTCTTCTCTGTGATCATCCAGGTGTCTGAGGAGCTATGCTACAGCGTCTTTCCTGGCTAAAAATCAAAGCTAAAACATACCTCAGACAGTACCAGCAGAGCCTTAGGAAATGCCATGACAGGCTTCAGGAGAGCAAGTATTCCAGCCACAGCTTCTGCCATAACTCACTTCTTACTGAATAAAAACACAGGAGTTGTCTTTGCTTACAAGGATGATGATCAGCATGAAAAACAATACAGGAAAATGAAATGAAACAGAGCTCTGCATGGAAGACAAGCTCTCTGCTTAACTGATTTAACACTGTGAGGTTACGTGTTAGCATTGCTCTGGAGCAGCACCCACCTTAGCAGCTGGGCAGTGAATCAGAAACACCTGCCACAGAACATCCATGCAAAGCAAAGTGCCATTGGTCCTGGAGCTGAAAACGCTAAGAGAAGAAAAGCAAACACAAAAGGGAATGTAGGCCTTGTTGCTAGATAGATCATTTATTAAAGTGAAATTCAGCATTTTATCTTTGTCAGACAGTATAGATTTATAGTCTTATACACAGTGGAAGCAGGACATTTCCTATACCTCAGAGAAATGAGTTCTACAATTTTGCTATAAGTTACTAAGTAGCTTTAACAATACACAGCTATATTACACAGTCAAAAATACAAGGTGTCCAAAACATTTGGCATAATATCAGCACAACACATGGAGGCCAGAAACAGAAGAGAGAACACAGTTTTCCTCTCCCAGTAAGCCACTGAAGGACTCCAAGCCATTCTATGAGTTACCTGCTGTTCCCCTCCCCTGCACCCCAGTGCTGGGCAGGACAGGAACCAACCCAACCCTGCCAGGGTGCAGCTGGGAGATGCTGGAGGTGTACAGCATGGCCTGCAGAGATGCTTGTGCGGGAAGTTGGGTTTAAGGCAGAAGCCCCCCACTACTCCCCACATTTTCTTCAACCATTTCATGCATTTCTAACAGACGTGTTCACAGCCAAGTCAAAAACACGAGACCAGGGACAGCTGTGAAAAGTGCAAGGAGCATCTTACATCGTAACTGTCTGCACTTTGGAAGTGGAAAATGAAATCTCCCCTAATTGGTAAGCTAGAGATGGCTAAAGGACATCAGTGACAAGAGGAGTGAGGCATCAATAACATTCCTTCACCTTTAGGACTCTTCAGTCGACACTGTGGGCAGTGCAAGGACTCCTTCTGGTAGGGAGACCACCTCCTATTACCCACTCTGTTAAACTGTAGAAGCAAAGTGACGCTAGTGCTCTAGGGAAGTATAATGATCTGCCAATTTAAATAAACAGTCCTCCAGCAGACCATTCCTCTTCCCTCCAACTGCAGTTACTGCTGAAGATCTCCCATTGGTATTTACATTTGGCTCAACCAAAAGACGTAAAGTGCACAGCTCCCCCTCCTTCCCCTCTCATAAAACATCCATTACTAGAGTTAACACAGAAAGAGTCTTCCCCCACCTTGCTAACTGTGGAAATGTGTTTTGCTCAGCCTTGCTCCTGTTTCTTTTTCTCCTTGCCATCACGATGTGCTTGAAAGCATGCATTTACTATGGATTATTTTGGCTCGTGATTTCAAACCCTCTCTTCTTGTACTAAGATCAACTTTAAAATGTCAGACAACATGTTTAGATCAAACTTTGTACACCACGGTATCTGGTGGTTTACAGCCACATTTCTGAGGAAAACTGGGACACCAGAGTATTGGGGCCAAGCAGTACAATCCTGTCCTCTCTGCTTTTCTCAGTCTGAACATCTAAAGCGCCTGTCAAAAGAAATGCAATTTTAATGCAATTGCTTACTTCTGGTTGATATGCAATATTCTTTGTGAGGCAAAGTTTCACAAAGCCTGCATTCAGACCCAGTCTCCTTGGAAATGCATGCACTTCTCAGCCACCAGATTGTTGCTGACTTCACTTTTCAGGTTTCAAACTCCCTTGAGTTGAGCTCAAGCCAATAGCTACCAGTAATTACTTCTTCTTCTTTCCTTAAAGAGAGCGGAGGGTCAGCACACAGGATGAAATTAAGTCTGGTAGAGATGTTTCTGCATTATTTGGATTTTATACTAATGGCTTTGGATCTGATCAGAGGTCTAATGAAGTTGATGCAACTCTTCAGTGAGGACTGAATTAGGCTATCAAATTGAGTTAGGCTATGTAATGGCTGGAAGGCTTCAAAGACAATTCCTCTACCCCTGGGTGAACATCTCCTATGCAGGCTTGTAAGAAATAAGCTTCCACTATATCATAAATGGAAAATGACACATGGTCATCCCCCATGCCCCAAGGCTTGTGCTCCATGGTTCAAAGCTAGACAGAATTTAAGGCCCAACTGTGAAAAGCAAAAGGTAAAAGAGGCAAACAAACCAGCAACAACCCACCAAATATCATACCAGCCAAAGCCATCTGGGTCTTCTGCCTTTCCAACGAGTCTCATCTAAAAGTGCTACGAAAACCTCATGGCTTCACAAATGTGAGGTTCAAACACATTTACTTTGAAATTAACAAAAAAAAAAAAGTTGGAAAGTCTTTTTTAATTGGCATGCAGCATAAGGAATCAGATACACAGAATGGTATTGTACAGAATGACAATTGCATTGTTGCGTTTTCTGGTTATTAGACACTAAATGCTTTTCAAGAATCACAGGCACCCTGAACATGGATATTGCTACTGAATCGACATGTGATTTCAGTTTCTAGCATGGCAGCCATCAAGTGGCTAACCCTTCCAACAAGACATCAGCTTTCATTTGCTCAAGGCGTTTTGCTCTAGCTAAGTTGAGAACAAGGCAATAAGGCATTCGCAAGGATTTATAAGGCTATGGGGTCTGACAGCCAAAGATTCTTTTGGGGTTTTTGTTTTTGTTTTTGGTATCTTGCCCCTAAGTTTTCCACCTTATAAACAAATGCTAATGGCTGGTAAACATCACTTCATCATCACACATTATTATTATTATTATTATTTTTCCAAAAAAGTATAATTGCTTTAAGAGTGAAACCAAGGATCACATTTTACATCAATTGACTATTTTCAGAAAAAAATAAAATAAATCAAATTCCTGGATACCACCTCTGCACAAAACATTCCAGTGAATACACCTGATCAGATGGAACCTGCCACCATATTTCCACAAAAAGAATCATTTTGCTGCTGGCTGTTAAAACACCCCAACAGATGTATTTAGTCTCCTAGAAATAAAACAAATAACAAAAAAAAAAAACAATTTTTTTTTTTTTTTTTACAGTTTTGGTCTACAAGTTACGCTGAGGCATAACTCTCAATTCAGAAACTCATTTTCCCTTAATAATATCCTCTGACTACGTGAGCACTTTGAATATTAACATGCAGTCAGAGAAAATACCCTTTTAGCTATCTGTCCTGAATGAGAGAAGCCAGATCTCGTTGACTGATGTGGGAACTGCTCCATCCTTCCAGTAGGGATCACCATAAGTCAGAAGTTTTTAGACATTCACAAAATACCAGTACTTGACATTCTCTCCTCATTCTCTGAGCACTTCCGTCCGATGTTCTTCCATTTCACACCGAACTGAACAAGGAAATGCTGAAACCACCACACTCCCAAAACTTCACAACTGGGGCATGTACCATAACAGGTAATTTCTGGCTATGACACAGAACGTAAACATGCTGAAGTTCATTTAACATCTCCTTCGACTTTTAGCACACCATTCAAAGCCGATGTAAACACCTTGCTTTAAATTGTGACTTCATTTTTTAGAGACCTTGGGAGAGCTTCACTTGTGCCTTACAAAACATCTGATGCAGTGTCAAGCTGGGATTGTGACCGTGTGTTCTGCTCCTCAACAAAGCATCGTCTAGATTCAGATTATTAAAATGCTAGCCAATGTTTTCAACTGTTGAGTTCAGTGCTTAAGGCTTGTTGAGAATATACTCTGTGTGGAGTCTTGGCATCTTGAGACAGAATGGAGACAATGGTTAGGACAGCCTGAAAACAGAGTGGTGCTTTAAAACAGGAGATCCCCTTGTATAGAATTTGAGGTCACTGGGAGCAGACAGACGTGACCAACAATTTCATTAGCTCCTTTAGCCAAAATAACTACTGCGTTGTTTATAAGGACACATTGGCTTTAAATAACAAAACCAGAGATACTTCTGTCTACAGCACTGTTTGTGAGCACCAGCAATCCACCCACAGAACTCTTAGGAAAGCACAAGTAATGCTCACAGGAGAAAAGTGCTTCCATACTTCTGCTCGTGCACAGAGACAGATGAACCACTCTCCAGCCAGTTCATCACCTTGGTTACTGTGCTACATCATTAGCTTAAGTCTGATTTACACTAAGCAGAGCAGACTAACCCACACTGCAGCTTTGTGACTCCCCTTAAAGACCAGTGTCAGTGTAGAAGTCACATTGCTTCTGACTGATACCTGACCTGGCACAGAGATGAAGAGACACACGTCTTTAACCCACTGTTTCACCTACTATCATTAAGTCTTGAATACAAGGGAAACACACAGAAGTGAAGTGAAAGAGCATTTCTACCAACATGATCAAGCCCAGCAAATTTGCCTTGATACCACATTCTGAGGAGCTGCAAAAGTCCTTAAATGCTTACAGACAATTAAGAAATGAGTTCTTAAATAAAAGAAATTGGAAAAAAGAGATTCTAGAAAGTTGTTTGGCTTCCATTTTGGGGGGAAAGAGCAGAAGGGAAGATGAAAAAAAAAAAATCGATTTTCAGTCTAGTTGAGTAGTTCACTGGAGTAGAGTTGGTGAGCTGGAGCATTCATAGAAGTCTGAGACTTGAAACACTGCCTCAAGGCAAGACAGAGCACATGTATGTGGGGAGCAAGATTCAGACAAACTGCTGAGCCACGCACCTCAACAACGCATTTTATCTCTGCTGCTATTCCAGTCCTGCATGAAAACAAACTGCATGGTGCTTGGTGAGACAGCTGAATTCAGGGAAAAAAAAAATCCATCTGTGATCTAAATTGCATTGAGATGTAGATTTCCAGAAACATTTTAAAACACCACGTTAACAGATCCTGCAGTGCTAAGTTTACTCTGCTTCCTTGTTATTCTCATTGCTTTATTCCAACGTGAGTTTTAAATGAGGATGAGAAGTCTTCAGGAAAAATGGTGTGCACATGTTCTCAAATATTCCTGACAAGAACTGTTTATACTTTTCTGTCATCCAGATTTACTGCATTAAAAAAAAAAAAAAAATTACAATATACTTCAAAAGTTTTTATATATCTAAAAAGCACTATACCATGTCTTCCTTCAAGATCTCTCCTATTCCAAGTCTTGTTAGTCTTCATTCTAGTTGCTTGCTACTTTCTGATTTCTGGTCCAGCCTGCTCTTGTTGTTCTTCACCATATAGATGAAATAAGCAAGAGTCTCTTTCTCGTTCACAGGAATATTCCTGAAGTGTCGACTGACAGTCTAGAACAACAACATACAAAAAGACAGAAATTTGGAAATTTAAAAGTAGAAATCATCAGAACTCCAGGTTCCCTGTGTTTTCCAAAAACTGATTTTATGGTCGCTGAGCACAATGTACTTTTAGGCAAACATGCACCAATTCAAACTGTCAGTCCTCGTTTACCTCTCTCTGTCTCTCTCTTTACAGCTGGAACGTTCATACAAGCAGAACACAGTCTTGCTATGTCAGCAGTATTTGCAGCCAACCTACAAGCGGAATTTGAAAGCCAGAAAGTCCTCCTGCCAAAGCAGCATATTCTCATTTCATGCCGAGATTATTTGGAAGAGTAAAGTCTTCCTGCATCTCAGTATTTTAAGGCGGGTGTCAGAAGTACTGAAACATTTTGCTATGTGAACCAGATGTAGTAAAGTCTTAGATTCCAAAGGAAAATACACTGGGTAAGCTTTCACCAAAAGGAATCCCTGGGGATTTGCAATGGGAATGTCAGGGTTCAGTTAAGGCTACCCGTCTCAGACTTGAGTGTAAGCCTTGAACCACAGCTGCTTTTTTTTTTTTCCCCCTCAGAAAATGAATGTAGAAAACACTGGAGCTGGCTGAGACCTGTTTCTCATATTGAAGAAGCTCTTTTGGTACTCAATACAACTCCAGAGCTGGATATTGATGCAGGCTGAGCAATAAGTCACTCCAAGAAGATTTATGGAAGTTTGAGTTTTCCTTACGGTGGGGTAGCAGCAGGAGTCTAAGAGCCTCAGGCAGCAGTGATTCAAGCATGGGAGCTGGACGAGGATCCAGCGTAGTGTCAAAGCTGCTCAGACTTCACAGGAAATCTGGGAAGTGTGTGACAACTTTAAGTTAGGCTCCCTTTAAGGTTATTTTCCTCTTGCACAGTAGGTTTGTTTTTTTTTTTTTTCTTTCCCCTCCTGGGCATATGCATGGTAAATTGCTTAAGTATGCAGTCCTTCGTGGCAGGAGGCAACCAACAGACAGGTTACTTATAACATATAAATCTGATATACTAATGAGGACATACAATCACCTTACTCCTATGTGCACTACACTATTTATTCTCTACATTCATTCCCTAGCTGACGTTGCAAGAAGAAGAAAGAGTTTTGCTCCCTTTTTAGGTTGTTCTTTAAAGTAATAGCAAAACTGTTCAGTCTTTGGGAAGACAGCTGTGAAAACTCCAGCTTACAAAAATAACCTCATTATCGCTCAGTAACTGCTACAGTTCCTCTAAGTGTAGAGAAGACATTTCCTGGAGAATGCCTTCAGATCACGTTAGGAGAGAAAGAAGAGCAGATGCATGTCAAGCACAACTACCCTGACTAACAAAGTTGCAGTTATTTCTCAATAAAAATGGTGTGAAAGAAACAGTAGAGTTTTTTTCCTTAAGGAAAAAAACAACCCTTTCATTGACTTACTAGAGAATCATAAGACACTGGGACAAGGGAGAGAAATAAGGCATCTGAAGTCACAGTCAGTGATTTTGCCTTAAAAAATAAGCAATTTCAACCAGTTCAGGTGGCTGCAAGGAAATAAAAAATAGGGGCACTTAAGGTGACTATTAATGGGGAAGTTTTAATTTCAGTAAAACAGCCATCTTCAGCTAACACTCAGGCCAGGCAAAACTAAGTTTGTTTTCCTAAAGGTAACAGATTGTGTCTATAAATATGGAAGTAAAGGAAGCAAGAAAAAGCAAGTTACTAAAACATGCTTTCAAGAACAACCTTCCACGATTCCCATGTCCAACCCTGGTGAAAGAAAGCACACAGCTTTCTGTTCACACCATCTCTCGAGATCTGCCATGGAGCATATGCTGCATGTTAGTCACTACATGTATTAGTGTCCAAGAAATGGGCACTCCAGCACAGGAGCAAAAAAAGAATTTTTTTAACAAGAGAGAATACTAACACTTCATTATCACTTACTTCTGCCAGCTGAGCCTTGTTGAGTCCAGGCCTAGTCTGCAGCTTATAATGTCTCTTGTAACGTCGCAGGGTATTCACTTGGAGCTGGAACAAGTCAACCTGGAGGTGAAACAGAGAACAGGGGATAAGTACTCACTTTAGCATCTATTAAGCACAGATGCAGAAGGATCTAAAAATAACTACTTCCTCATCAACAGAGCCGCTCCTTGCTCACATTCAGAACCACGTCAGCTTGCCTTACGGACAAATCTAGATCTATTTTATACTTGTTAATGCTAAAAGACTAAAATAGCCTCAGGGAAATACGGAATTTCGTTCTGGTTCACATGCTGTCAACAGAATTGCTGGCCAATTTCTACTATCAATTACACCTCTGCAAGCTCTGAGCAAAAGGAAACCTTTTGTTCCCATAAAGTTTAAGAAGCTCACATACAAAATATCAGTTTAGCAGGCACTGAACAAATGCCTTGTGACATAAGACAGAGCTCAGAGATAAAATGTAATTCAAACATATCAATGGGGAATGTGCTGCTTACAAGCAGGTTGTAGGGGGAGGCTACAGGAAGATGAAGATCACGTGGGAAATGCCATGTTTCAGAGACAGAGAGAAGTTTTGTGTATTTCTGCCCCTCCCCCCTCAAAAAAAAAATAGAAAAAAAAATGACAAAGACTGACATGCTGCACAGTTCCATGTTTGGTAATGTGATGAGCATCCCTCAGTTTTAAAACACCACACAGCCTACACACACTGCAGCACCAGCATCCCTGGATGCTAGCTGGGCTTTCACCAGCTGTTATGGTAACTGAATGTGATGTCAGTATTGTGAAGTTTTCTGCTGAAACCAGATGGAATAGAAGCACAAACAGCTACAACAAAGGCTCACGTATCCTCAAAAGCAAGAACAAATCCCAGTGCTTCTTCCAAACCTCCAAGCAGGTATGGAAATAAGGTAAGGAATCCAAGTATGGATTGCTGGCATAATGCCTCCCTTTTCTTCTGAGGAGAAAAACTTCTTGCCAGCATGGGTGGCACATCCAGCAGAGGGCTCTGCTGACATGGCCAGAACTCAGTGCCTCCATCACTATTACCTTTGCACAACTTCATGCAGCGCTAAAAGCGCCAGAATCATCAAAAAGCAAACACTGCATACAGCGGGACAAAGAGGTGATTGTATCATTTTGTAATGCAGAAATAAATCTGTCCATCTCCTTAAAATAAATAAATGTTACCAATACAGTCTATAACTTGAATGTAATTTTGAGCAGTGCTACAAGTAAGACATACAAACATCTGCAAAAGCCTGATCTCTGGTTCTCAGCAGTCATACAGAGATTGATTCAGTATTCTAGAGTCTTTGTGAAATGATGCTTGCTAGCTAACAAAGAACCACATCAGGACCCCAGTCCCCTTTGTAAATACAGTTTGCTTAGCTTCAAAAGAAGGAAGCAAGGTTTTCTTACCTAAAAAAGGCACAGTAACCTAGCAGCTCCCTGTTTGGAAACGGTACATACACAAAGCTGTGCAGTTAGATTATCATACCTTTTTTTCTAGAAAGCTTTACAAGGTCAGAGAATTCCTACAGGGATGACAAAGAAAACCAGGATATCACATATCAGCTAAGTCTTGGAAATAAAAAAATCAGAGCAACTTCACAGTAGTTTTTGTGGTGCTGAAAATATCCAAGTGAAATTTCACCAGGCTCAACACTGGCTGAGAATCTACAAACACTTGGCAGCTACTGACCTCCGGGACGTCCGTCTCGTGCTCAGGAGAGTCACCTCCATCATCACTTGTCTTCCTTTTCCGTTTGTTTCGGACACTTTGAATAAAATTCTTGTGAAAATCACATATATACAGATGTCTCACCTGAAAAGCAGAAGTGGTAAAAAAAGCAATCAAAACAGGCAGTGTGAAAATGGCATCCAGCAGTATCACAGAGTACCTGCTCACTTCCTCGTGACTAACGTTAAGAAATTTCTAATCTTAAAACCCAGGCATGAAAGATTACTTACACTACAAACACTAAAAACAAGGAAAATGAAGAACTCAAGAGCTCCAGCTGAACCTCTGCAGATAACATATTTCTTTTTTACGGTTGTAATCCCATGTCAGAAAAAAAAAACAACAGTGGACTGTCTGGAGGAAATGCATCTGCTTTAGGAATTACTGCCAGGGTGCTACCAAGAAAAACGTTGCTCTGTTCCAGCCTTGTGAACTTTCTGGTTTGAACAGTACACGAGATCATTAATTTAGACAAAACAGAAGTTGGCTAATTATCTCAGCTAAAAGAGGAGAACTAACAGCAAATGCATCCCTTTGCCATAGCTTATCTCGTCACAGACCCCAGATTTTAACTGCAGTTATATCACTAGAACTGATATACATACAAAAAAGGACCACAAACGATCAAAATTATTTGATACCAATAAGATAAGAATATCTTCAAGTGACGCTCACACCCTGCATGCCAAACTCCTTCAAGCAGCACACTTTATATTCCCCATTTCGTTCATCTGATTTCCTCTTTTTCTCTCTGAAACCCTTAAGCTAGCAGGGAAGACTTGTTTTCTAGAATGAGGTGACTGCACCACCAAACAAACTCACTGCATGCTGTGACTAGCAGAAACGACGTTTTATTCCTAAAATCCCAGAGATTTCAGATTTACTCCCCTGCTTCTCATCACATTCTGTGTCTTGGATGTGTAAAAGAGACGTAAGCAACAGAAGAAGCTGCCAAACTGAAGGACTCGAAACCTCACCTTCTTTATTTTTCAGTGCTTTCAACCTGAGATCAGATAAGGAAAGCAGGCAGAGGACTTCCGGCAACAGCCTCACTTCTGAGAAATGCCCTCTGCAGTCCCCACCGCCGCTCTGCTCGATGCATTCTCTGCCCAGCAAGCCCGTTTCTATCTTGGGCTGACAGCTGTCACTTCGTGGCACAAAGCAGCCAGCAGCAAAGCAAGCTGCCGGGTGCCAAGCAGCCAACACATGTGCAAGCGCCCTATTTAAAAGGCGCCTCACATTCTGAGTTCGATGCAACGGTTTATTTTTAAGCAACCCGCTCCACTGTCGCACTCGTTGAATCCCAGAGCGGCACGGGCTGGGAGAGACCTTAACGACCGCCTCGCTCCCAGCCGCCGGCAGGGCTGCCCCCCACGAGGTCGGGCTGCCCATTCATTCTCCTTCATTAACCGAGCCGCTTACGCTCAACTCGAGACAACGACCCGCAGCGTTTATTTCACCAAGCAGCCCGAGCGCGTTCCTGCACGGAACTCGGATCAGAACAGCAGGGCAGCCTCCAAAGCGCAGAGCCGCCCGCCTGCCCGACCCGCAGAACCCCGCCGCCCTCCGCTCCGCTCCGCACGGCGGCTGGGCGCCACCCGCATCCCGCGCCTGCTGCCGAGCCCGGGGAAGTCCAGCAAGGCGCAGCGCCCGGAGGCCGCGACTCACGCTTTTGTCGATGTCCAGCTTCAGCTTCTTCTGCGAGATGCTCTTCTGGATCCTCTTGCTGAAGGACGCGTTGCCCGCGGGCCGCGCGCAGCGATCGCCGTCGTCGATGAGGCAGCAGCTCTGGCCGTAGAAGGGGGCGGCGGGCGGCCCGTCCCGGCTGTCCTCCTCGGTGCTGAACCCATTCATCGCCCACCCGCCCGCCCCTCGGCCCCGAGCGCGGAGCCGAGCGCCGCGCAGGGAGCCGCCGCCCCGCCGCCGCCGCCTCTCAGCGAGCGGCCCTCGGGGGGACCCCGCCGCCCGCTGGGGCCCCCCGCGCCTGCAGGGGCCCCGTCACGGGGGGGATCCCCCGAAGCGGCCCGGCAAGGACGGACCGCCCGCCGCCGCCGCCGCCGCTCGCCCCCAGCGGTGCCCGCCTCAGAAGCGCTGCTGCCCCCCGGGAAAGCCAGGACCCCGCTCGCACCGCTCTCACACTCACACACACACACACACAAAACCGCCTCCCCGGCGGCGGAAGTCCCGCCCCCCCGCCTGCAGGCACGGCGCTGGTTGGGCAGGTCAGACGAGGGGGCGGGGCGTAGCCCCGCCGCTCTGTGATCCTATTGGGGAACGGCGCCGTCCGTCTGCCGCTACAGCGAGGCTCCGCCCCTCTCCCGCTCTCGCACGGCAGCCGGAAGGCCGGGCAGAGGGGGGCGCGCGCCGTTGCCAGGGCACCGCGGTGCCCCCCCCACCGCAGCGGCCTCTCCTCAGCGCCGGGCCCGCGTCCCGTCACGGCCGCGCACGCAGGAAGGCCTGGCGGAACCCGGCGGCTCCTCAGGTCTGCCCCTGCCCGGGCGCTGCGCTAATTAAACATCGTCAAAAAAAATATAAAAAATAAAAACAAACCCAAAACAAAACAAACACAAAAAAACACCAAGAAAAAATAAAATGTGGGGCTGAACGTGCATTGCTGCCCTGGTAAATAACTCCCTCAGACCCGCTCCAGGCACCACCCGACACTGAGGCTCCTGGGGAGAAAGTAGTAAATACATCTAACTTCTAATTACACAACAGGGAGGGAGAAGAGCGAGGCTGGCAGTGCGCTCCCCAGGCAGGCTGCCTGGAAACACGCACAAGGAAATGGATGCTGGCAAAGGCGTCACCTTGGAAGCGCTGTCACCTGCAGGGCAGCAGGCTGCAAACACAGCAAACGCTGTCAGCGGGCACGGGAAGTGGAAAACCACCCCACCTCCCCGAGGAGACTTCTTGTACAAAGAAACAACGTGCTATAGGATAACGCATTTCTGCAAAGTCTGAACTCATACAGATGGAAAAATGCGCTTTAGTGCAGGATGAGCTGCGCTGAAGTCGCCCGTGTGAAATACCTCAAAGGCCCACACAGCAACACTGAGACTCGTGGCCTTCTCTCCTTCCTCCAAGGCAGCCGAAAAGTACTAAAATGCACACATTGCAGGCAGCCTTTGCATCACCAAATGTAGCTCAGAATAAAGCTTGAGGGCAGGGCTCAGTCTCAGTACACTTCCTCAATAGTTCTGTCTCTTGGTTTTTATTGCTGGTAGAGTCAATGAGTAATTTGTTTGTCCCTACAGCTACTGGAGAAGCACAGTGCACTCTCCTGGGGACAGCAGGCCCAGACACCATCCATTCTAAGGGAGAGGGGTGGAAACAGCTTCACCTTGCAGCCCAACAAGTGGACAGGGAAGAGGAAAAAAACTTAGCGCAGCAAAAAGTCCCCACTGATAAAAACTCCCATCCTGATTGCTTGGGAGCTGCCTGCCTGAAGCAGTGTGTTGGTAAATAGAGCCAAGGAAATGGGAAGCACAGAGGAGCGACAGTACATCTGTTGCCTTAGATTTCCTGATAGCATGCTACTTTCATCTTAATGATACAAATAAAACTCAAGTGTCAGACAAGACTGCCTCAGCATTCAAGAAACTTACAACACAGACTGCAGGGACAGAAGATGAGAGCAGCAAGCAACTGGATAAAAGAGAACTTCATGGTAACAGCCAGGACTTCCTCCTGTCCCGGCAGCAAGGAGATGCCGCAGGTGCTCCTTGAATGTCTCCGTGCAAAGCTGGCTGGAGAAAGAGACACGGGTTGGTATTTACCATCCCACTGCATTTCATTTCTGACTGCAAACCCTGATTCCATGCAGCTGAAACAAATTATTTTTTTTCATGTTGTCTTGCAATATCTATTAACAGGAAAAAACAACAACAACAACAAAACCCATGTTTCTCTTGTTGCTGTTTGCCATTTCAATGCTCGCTACTGCCAGCTCAGGGTAATGCAGTGACACATCTTTTCAGTCTTTCAGAAAAAAAGTACGTGGAGGTCTTCATATAATTGCAGTCTATTTCAGCATATTTATCTTCATGGGAACCTGAAGATTTCACAGTCTGCTAGACCAGAACTAGCTTGCTGTAAAATAAACTGCTTCACAGAGCCATTCTTTATTAGGTATCTATCACTAACCTGATCTAATAATTCTTTGTGGGAACTGCAATGAAGTGAGAAACAATGTTTCATACACCCATCAGCACCGAGGCAGCTTTAGTGCCTTTGAAGCAGCGATAGCCTGCTCATCCGAGTCAGCCTCTAATGAAATTAAGGAAACCTGCACAGGCCCTTAAATCTCACCTGGAACAGCACTACCTTCTAAAGATAGGTCTGCAGTATAGCTGTCATCTGGAAGTTGCTGTTTTAATGGCATCATTCACGGTTCTTGAGGCAGAAATACTATTCTCCAAAGAGTATGTGCTGCAAAAGATGTCCTGAGATGGCCTTTTTTTCACCTCCAGTCAGAAATCAGATGATTCCCATTCACTCTGTGTTGGAGGCCCATGGAAACACAGCACTAGTGGTGCTCCGGATTCTCTCCCCCATCACCATTTCTGTGATGGCATATACTGAGTTGAAGGTGACACTGCTATGGTGCTTAAACTCCCACAGCTATAGGCATGTACTGCCCACTGTAATGCTTCCATGGCCAAGAATCACAGTGCAGTCATCCCCTAGGAGTCTGCCTTGCAGCTGTCTGCTGTTCCCAAAGGAAGAACCTTTCCATTCCCTCACACCTGCATTTTCACACAATATTGCTGCCCCCCCTTCATTTTATTGCACTGTTTTTCAGTTTTACTCCATGGAGGCATATAAAAATGAGCTTCGGGAAGGCACAAAAGAAATGGTGACATCTCTGGATGTTTCCCAGTGGGGCTGGAGGACTGTACTGTGTCTTGTGTCAGGAATCCTATGGTATAGAAACACCAGACCAGGTAATGAAGCTACTTCTAAGAAGTAGAGAGAAGGAAAATCAATCACCAGAGCAAAACAGTCAGGGACAGTCATTTCTGCATACACAGATTCAGAAAACACATTAAAAATTTATTTTAAATATATTATAAAAGGAAGTCCATTCAACTTTAAAAACACTAGGCATTCTATCAATGATTCCCAGTTTATGAAAGCTACTACATTAAAGTGCTACAAGTCCTTTACCACCCCCAGATATTAGGCTGTTGGTCCTAATATGCACAGAAATAAATATACACTGATTCAAGAGGCACCATCCAGTTTTACAGATAAAATGCATGCAGTACAAGGTATAGACAAACTTAGATCTTATCACCACGATTCTGAAGAATGTCTTTTAAAACCAATTCTCTTCACCACCCTACAGACTAAAGCTATTGTGTGCTTTTATTACAAGGGTAAATACTTTCATCTTTTAGCTTGATCAGGTGGTCTTTTTTTTTTTAAGCTTCCACTTCTCTTGTGGTTGAAGGTCTCATTTGCTTGCTCTCTAATTAGGATTAAAACTTTTTTCCAAGAGTTGAACTAGTAGCTTTGAGACCACACAGATCCAGTGTCTTTAAATAAGACTGCTAGAATCACTGAAGCCCTTTGGGTAATACAGAGGTATCAAGAAAGCTCAAATGCAGTGAGCATAATCAGCTAGCAGAAGCAGAGTTGAAAAAAAAGTAATAATAAGCATAGGGTTTTAATGAGGATTTCTGTAATATATCATTGCCTAGTTTCATACACAGATCTCCAAGTTAAAGTGCGACACTACAAAGGAGCTAACTGAACACCTCCGAAGGTAGAAAAATAAAGCACTGAAAGCCAAATCTTACAATTCCAGCACACAGACTCACCTTGCTTAGGTGAGTCAAGCCTGCTGCTTGAATCAACCTGAATCAAGCCCATTGCTTGATCCACTGAGAAATAGAGCAGGACCTCCTCATGCTCCTGACTCCCAGCCTGGCTCCCCTTTTACCGTGTATATCCTGTGAAAGGCCTTTAAACTGGTCTTCAAAGATCCTGAAGTAACCTCAAGTTCTTCATCATTCTGGCAATAGTTTGCTAACTATTTAAGAAGCCTGTCATGCTAACTAACTGTTAAAACAAATCTACCTCGCTGCTTCTCAGTTAAAGACCCCCCAGGCACTGTCAGGCTCCTTTGTCGCATGTGCTTAGAAACACAGTAGGTGAGTACGAACTTGAACCACAGCAGTTGGGAACGGATAGCACACTTGGATCCCCTGCTAGCAAAGCCAGACTGTTTCACACAATTTTAACAGCACTCTTTTGACTGAAAGAAAACATTACAGGCTGACTGCTAGAGGCTGTCAGTTCTCTCCAGTCAAAACTATTCAAGTGTCTGTTCGTATCTTGAAAGAATTTAAAATAAAGGCTTCTCCCTTTTCACACCCAGCAGTTACGCAATTGCCCAGTACAACTTTTAAGAGATCTCCCTCATCTCCCCTCAGTGATGCAAGTCAGTAGAGATACTGTAACGATCCTACTATAAGAACAATATGTTCTTGCAGTACTGGTTGCTGGTGGTGCTTGTTTGACTTCAGTGCAGCAGGGAGCAGGAAAGCTGCCTGGAAATTTTCAGCAAAGGAAAGCAAAGTCCTGTGCACAGATGTTACAGTAAAACAAACCAGGAAGAAAGTTAAGGGAGAAATTGCTTTCTTGCTACTTCTGTATTAAGATTTGAACGTATCCTTGCAAAGGTTCTCAGTCTTTGAAAGTATCAACTTTCCGTAAGACAGTTCTACTACAGATCTGATAAGCCCTTGGGACTATTTGTGATTTCCTATTTGGATACTCAGAACATGAAAGGCAGGACCTCACATGCCAGTGAAATTCATTAGTCTTCACCATGAACACCCAACAGCTAACCAAGAAAAGCTCTGGTCTAGCTTTATTCATTAGTGATAACGCCCACCCTACCCACTCCCAAGTCATTAATTACATCAATTTAACAGAGGAAACCAAGGAGCTTCTGAATTACTGTCATCCACACAAATTTTGCACTTACACATTAAAAAAAAATGCACACACACAAATTCTGCATGAGTCAAGCTTTCTCATACACCCTCATCCCCCCAGCCCCTTCCCCTCTTCTCTCTTGTCCAGCAAGGCACTAGGAAATGGTTCAAGTTTAAGCATTTGCTGTACATTTACATTTAAAAAGGCACATCTTTATTTTAAGGATGCTGTATTCCCCTTTCAGTAAGGCTCACTCTTTCTTCTACTACAATGTGAAAACCAAAAAGTTATACGCCGAGGCATGAAAAAGGACACCTTGCAGACAAAAGTCCTCAAACATTACTCTGTAGGCCTTGGAGATTAGCACCTGTATGAAACAACAAGAGCTTCAAGAGCAAATCAAAGTATAATTATGCATCATAACACACATCCAAGGATATCACTCTTGTCTGGGATTCTGATATTTTAAAGCGGCAGAATTTATGCAGCCATGGAGCGAGGATTTGATTGAATATTTTAAGGAGAAAAAAATGAAGAACATTTTGCATTGGATAATCACTGGTATTTAATCTCCAGTCTTGGCTTGCATGCGGATTTGAAGATTTGCTTATGTATTCATGCTTCAGCAATTTTGCTTACAAATAACCAGAAGTAATTGGAATAATCAACCAGTTTGCCCAGCAAAGCCCCAATTAAAGATGTAGATGGTGAAATACAGCTTCTATTTCTCAATCAGTGGATGGATGGCTATATTAAGTCTTCACATTAGTCAGCAAAGCCTCTAGGGTACTGAAACTTATAACTGATGTAAATAAATTAATAGCTCAAAGCCCAGTGAGCCAGTGAGAAACGTACAGAATTTGTGGGGCACTTACAATTTGCATTTACAATTTCAGAACCCGAAATCTTTAGGAAAAAAATGAGATCAACAATAATGAAAAGCACCCAGTAGGACCAGTCACCCTAAAGCTCCGGTTTCCACGTATTGTAATTGGTTATTGAAGACAAAGTGCCTCAACATCCCCATGTCTTTTGATGCACACTGCTACTATCTGTCCTTTTTCACCCAATTAAGATCACTCTGTGGTAAAAGACCTGCTCGTTACTGTAGTTCTTTCTGAAGCAAGCATCCAGTAAGGCAAGCAGCTAGGACTCGAAAGCTCTCTTCACAAGGTGAGTCCAAGTACAAAGCAAGCCATGCATTTTAGAAACAGAAACAAACCCTCTTGTTAGAAAACAAAAACATACAAAGCTGCAAGCAGAACGCCCTACAGTCCACGTACATCACTTGCTGATTGTGTCGCAATTATTAAAAGAAATGAAAATTGCACTGATCATGGACAAACAGCTTCTTGTTCCACAGGTATTAAAACATTCATAAAGACATTTATTCAGGCCGTCTAGTGATCCACAGGCAGCACTACTAGACTAATGAGAGCACTAATAACTTAAGGAAAGCAAGTCAGACACAAAGCACTGGAAAGCGGTGCTCTCTCCCATAGAAATGAAAAGAGGTTCCAATGACGACATACTGCAGTTACTGAGAACATATGATGTCAACTCTGATTGACACTGATCTCACTTCCATAGCAATAGTGCTGCAGAACTGTCTCAGGGAAGACTAGATCATTCCTTTCTTCACTCCCAAAGTGTTAGTCATTAATACATTTGGCTACCCCACACCCAGCTGCAGTGCAGTGCCCATTTTTCCCCTGCTCTGAGACTGCCTGTACCAGGTGAATTAGTAGAGCAGGTCAGATATAGCCTCAGCTGTGAGGATACAAGAGTTGGAAATGATTTTGAACCTCCTAGTTATAATAACAGATGTTAGAGTTACGGAGGCAGCTAGTTCTGTTCTAGTCTGCTCCCAGTTTATAGACACAGCTCTGTATGACCTAAAACATAGGTAATGATCCCACAGTTGGCAACAGGAGAAAAGGCTTCTTCTGGAGCTCTGCAAAGGTGAGAGCCAACTCTCTCACTTAACAGAAGAGAAAGATATGCCAGAGCAGAGCTTCCCTTGACCAACAAGGAGGTCACGTCCATCAACCATGTTTCTCAAGAGACCCAAAGTGCTGTACTGCACCTATCCGGAATACTTGCTAACTTTCACTCTCCCACAGCTAGTTGCACGCTACTTCCCCCTTCAACATTACTAAATGCATAGCTGGACAAATTGTGGAACTGGATTTTCCTTTATTGGAAAAGGGCTGATTTTATTCATTTAGGCAACATCTTCATTCATATTTTTTACCATGAAATGCAACTGCTGCCTTCAGAATAAGATAGCTGTTTTATTGTTTTTGCAACAATTTTAAACCAGCATGTTTGTTGGTTGTTTTTTTTTTTTTAAACACTCAACTCAGACTTCATACTAATAGTTCTCCATTCATTCTTCAGTGTCAGCACTTTTTTCCAGCTTCAGGGATGAGACAGTTCTGGTTCTATGTCTGGTAGATCCTGTAGCCAGACCAGAAGGGTATTACCTTGCACTGCTAACTGACTACACAAGGAACAGGGTATCAGCTAATCTGGCCCCTTCATTCCACATCTCTACTTAAGCAGCAGATTTCCAGTCACTGGAAACTGTACAGTTCTGTGGATGTTGGGAAAGAAAGGGAGAGTGCATTCCCACAGGCCTAGAACACCACTGACCACAGGACTCATGATTAGAATAAACTACAAATGGATAAAAACCAATGGCTAATCCCAGCCTTGACTTAATTATTCTGAATTAATCTGCTCACACCAATAGTGAGTTAATCTCTAAAGGAAAAACAAAAGTTGCCTTCACATTTAACTCTAAGAAACCCTAGAGGTGTCCACGATAAAATGGTGCTGAACAGAAAGTGAGTTTGGTATCCAAAAATCTTAACTTGTAAGAACTGTACTCGCTTAAAAACTCTGCTGATCTTTCACCTTGAGGATTCAACAGCGAGTGACAAACTGACTGCAAAACAAATGGACCAGAAACCCAGATTCCTCATCACCAATAACTGCAGCAATAACCCCAACACTCGGCTGCACTTCCTCTAGAGCTCTTTCCTTTATCAAAGCTATCATTTGGAAAGTAATAACAGTCAATCTGTTTGAAATATATTTTGGTTTCAGGAAAAAAAAAATCATTTCATTTTACATTTTGATGGTCTATTTCTTTTTTATGTCCGTGACATCAGAGAATTAAATTTTGCGTTCAAGATTTTACTTAGATGGAGTTTGAAAGATAAAACACATATTTGGGAATGCTTCAGCAGGTGGTATAGCAGCTACATAAAGTACTGTATTTGAGGGTCCTAGAGAATAAAATCATTTAACACCAGACCCACAAGGGAAATAGAGCAGTTAAAAAATAAAAATAAAATAGTTTGAATCACATTCAGACTCCTCTGAAAACAGAGTTTTTGTTCTCATCTCAGCACAGAATTGGCTTTGGCAAAGCCTTTAGAACTCCACCGTTACCAGAAGAGAAGGATGCAGCATCTTCACAATAAAGACTGGCCTGCTAGTTTACCTTCTCCTGAGATTCTCCCTTTTACCTTCATTAACTGTTAAAAAAAAAAGTATTCTTAAAAAATTTTTTGTACCCCTCCCCAGTAAAAACTATAATTGTAAAATATATATATAATATATATATATATTCTCAGTCTTTTAAAGATCAAGATTTCTGTTAAATTTTTCCAAGATGGTTGAGTTTGTATGTTCAAATATCCACTGCTGCGTTGGAGATGAAGGATTGCAGCTGTTCATAAAGATCTTTCGGTCACTCTCACTGCAGTCCATACAGCTGCTGCTTACCGGATGGTACAGGGTCTTGTCCTGGAGAAGATACATTTTCGTGAGGTTGCTAAGTAGAGAAGCACAGCTTATTTAAAACCAACCAAAATGAGACTTAAAAACCAAAGCAAGACACTTCATCACTTGAATGTATCCAAATAAGTTGTTCTATGCTTTACTGTTTGGCAAGTATTACCTCAATTTCCACCCCATGCAATGGTATTGAGAGCTCAGTCCTAATAATTGCACTGGGAAGCTCAGAACCTATTTCTGAAGGCAGGTTCTGCAGTCTCCAGGCTCACATCCTTTCAGTCACTCCGCAGCACTGTGCATATGGACTGCAAGGACTCAGACATGGCATTTAATCAAGAACTTACTTACCTGTCTGAAATAAAAGCACTGCTTAGTAGGAAGATGAATAAATCCTTATCTACTTCTGGCATGACCTTCTAGTGTTTAGAACAAACCAATAAGCAAGCACACCTCTTTGCAAACAGGTTTTGCAAGGGCATTACATTATCTCACTTCCAGCAGCAGACAGGACTGCAAGGACAACATCCTTCTGCTTAGCAAGCCCTGGAGAAGAACTGCTTACCATTTCTAACCAGTGAAGAAGGGCAGCAACCTCTTTCTAATTAAAGGTAATTAGTTGCACAATGACAACAGATGAAGAGTCAACTAAGACTTGGGTGGTGTCATTTTAGAGACTTAGGTGACTATAGGCAACTTGACACCTTATACATGAGCACACACACACACACTCACTTTTCGGTATCTCCACAGCTGGTTCCCCTTCATTCCATGACAGTCATAGAGGGTCACAGGGCTGCTGTGGGAAATGGCATCAAAACAAAACTTCTTGGTGTGCTGAGGATCCCCAGGACGGATGTCTTCTCTCCAGCTAAATGTGAATACCTGCTAGGACAAACAGGACCCTCAGGATGGCACCAGACACAGTCCTTTCACCAGCAGAATGACATTCCCTTCTTTGCCCACAGGGTGGGGGATGCTTCAAGATCAGACAAAACTATCCTAGAAAAAAATTGCTTCCACCTCAGAGGACAGGGACTGCTAATGAGGGGAGTCTATAACAGCTACCACGTGGACTGCCACACAGCATGCTAAATGAGTCTGTGCTGCTGCAAACTGCCATGCTAGTTAGCTTGGGTACTAATGGCAGACTTGAATGTCTCTGCATTGCAGACATACATCAAGGATTAAGTGAGCAGCTGACCAATTACAGCACTTCACAGCTAGCAAAAACAAGGAAGAGCTACAGGAGCTCTGAGTTAACGCAGGCAGTAAATATTCAAGTCTACATACACCGTCTGCGGTCACCTTGAGAAGAGTTTGTCCCATGCCTTATGACACAAGAGAACAGGAGGTTTACACCTCCCCACTCCACTCCATTGAACTGTCAGAAGCGTTAATACCAGAGCAATGCTTCCTGGTGCTCCCTATTGACCTTGCAATGATCTGTCAGCCCTCCTAGACCTCTTTGTTGGGGTGAAGTAAAAAAAAGGGATATACTACAGGAAAGAAAAAGGCTTTTATCTCTAGTAACTAGATGCAACCTATCAATGCCTGGCCAAATCATAGCTTTAACAGAAGCTGCTGGATGCCAGCATATCCCTTCTATGCGGTGCTGCAGGAATATGGGCCAGCACACAATCCCTCATGGCCCTCATTGGGAAGGGGCTGTTTTGGAGCTCCTTTTAGAGCCAGACAGGGGAACAGTCTTTTCCTCAGAGATATCTCATGGAGCACTAAGATAAACCAGTAATGAGTGGAGGGCTACTATTTGATGCAGTGTGGCCAAAAAACTTCTGCACAAAACAGCTTTGTTTCCATCTCCCTTTAGACCTCTCTTGTGAGAGAAATTACCATAATCATTGAGGTTCAAGGCTACACAGAAGTCCAAAACACATTCTCTTCCTAAACATAAGCCAGCACTAATTGTTGAAGATCCTCCTGACACAACAGAGACTTAGTTCTGGACTGTGTCTGAGTAAATTGGTTTCCAGTTCTCATGCATCAAAATGGATAGGCAGCAGCCCTTTATCTCCCGCTGAAGCCATTGCCCTGAAGAGTTACGTATGGTTCAGTAATAAAGGAATTGTTTTCTTGATCTTTTCTCAGCCCAGTTGCTACAGTTTAGACAAACTAATATTTCCCTCCCTTTTCTTACAATAAAGCTGTCGTTTCTGGCACTTTATATGTTGAGAGGGTGAATCTATAGCCAGGACGGTTTCATCTCTCTCCAGCAGTGGTTGGGTGTTTATAATGTATTTGCCTCCTGTCAGAAGGATGATAGTAAGTGGTTATTGAATGCTTCTGCAGGCTCATTAATATGCATGATGCTCCTCTATCACTTCTTTCAGCACAACCTTTGAAGTTAATATTCACTTTGTTACATATTGCAGCTGCCTTGTTACTGGTTTCTTTTATTATTTTGGCACATTGTTTTCTCGTGCTTTCTTTTGTTCACCCTGAGAACTTCAAAGCAGAGGTAAAAGCTCTGCATGAAGGCTGCCAGACTGCAGATCCTGCTGCAAGCACGTCACATCCTGCTGCCAAGCCCATCAGATGCAATGTGCACGTGAGCCTTGGGGTGCACAGCACTCTCCCTTCACCTGACAGTTCTACAACAGCCTTGCTTTGCATTTACCTGTTGTTGCAGCTCCTCCTCCCCAGATTTATTTAGGAGCAGATGAGTGATCAGGACTGTTACCTGCACGTTGTTCCATGCTGCCTCTCCTCTGTCCTTCACGCAGCTCTCCAGCCTCAGCGGGGATCCCAGAGATCCATGTTTAGTGTCCACACACAGCCCACTTCCAACGTTACGTATCTGAAATATTAAATTAGTGCTCAAATCTTCTCTTATCAAGTGACAGCCAACAGGAAAGAAGGCTTAAACTGCTTCAAATAACAGCAGCATTTGTATGAGTACAGTTTTAAGATTTCTCACTTAACAACGTATCTGAGCTGGCAGGTAACAGCTAGAAGAAAGTACAAACCCCAGATGGGACCCATCAGGAGCCAGCTGTAAAATAACCTGCAGGTCACAGCGAAAACCATCAGCTCTACAATTGCAGAGCCCACTGTGTTGTTATGTGTAACAATTCAGTGCCTCACCACTGGGGTAACTCTTTCAAAACAAAGATGTCTTTCCCGGTTTTCAGATGTGGAAATGAAGGTGCAGAGTAGCTCATAACAGTTGTACAGCCCTTTGGAAATACAAGATTCCCACTATTGCTCAGCTACCCCCTCCTTCCAGTTCACCCTACTGCCATGTTCTGCCTTTGTCTACGTATGCAGCATGCAGACCAAACCAAGTCCCTTTTTTATTTTGTTTGTATTTGCTCACTAATAGAAGCTGCTGCTTAACTGCTTTCATTGATTAAACCTACATAAGAGTATGGGAATGCTGGTCTTTGAAATGTATCAAGCAGGATCTTTAAATACTCGCTTGTCACTTACAACAAGCCAGTACAGGAGCACAGGTCTAAGGCAATGTCCTAAATTTATGTCCTAAACTGAGTGTTTGGGCAGGTTTCAGAGCACAAACTTGCCTCTCCCCAGGCGGCTGCAGGAGGCTCCACTGGTGGGTAAAACTTGGGCAAGTCCCACGCAACCTCACTCATGAACCACTTGAAGCTCTTGCAGTTGAGGTTGTTGCGGAGTTCCTTCTGAGCTGTGACGTCCCCTGCAGAAAGATGCCGGTACTCCGGTCTGCGTTGGTAGATGTACTCTGCATACTCGTCCATCCACACCTCAGCAACTCGCTTCAGATTCTGTGTGGGTAATTGCCAGGTGTGAAAATGAAGGGGAGAAACACATGAGAACTCTCTGCACAAACTACTGACATTAGCATTCAGCACAGCTCTCCTGTTTTAGCTCAGAAAGGATTTTCATTCACATCCACTCTCTCTCTCCGGCTTTAGGACAAAGATTATTTTTATTATTCTCTAGTTCCAAGGGATTTTTAGAAAGATATTTTCAGCTGAGGTCAAAAAGAACCCTGGCACTTAGCCATTATATCTAGCTCCTTTGTGGTTCAGAAAAACAACATTAATCAAAAGTTGTTTTGTTATTTTTTTCCAAAAAAGAAGCAAGCCAGAGAATGATGCTGTTAAATTCCACTGGCCATTCAAAGGTCCCTGACAAATTGTTCTTTCTTAAATCTTCCCTGTTACATTTTATATTCACCTAAGAACTGGATTTGCACTGCTCCCAGATAAAAAGCTTCAGTTTACAGTATTCTTTCTTACCACTATTTTCTGGTTTCACAGCTTAAAAAACTGTTTAAGAGAAACTCCAAGATACAGTAGGAGTACTCCTCTTTCAGGTGACCCTTAAGAACAGAAGGGTTTATTTCCTGGCAGTAGTATGTTTCACACTGCTCTGCACAACAACCCCACAGAAATAAAACCGACAGAAACAAAAGAACACAACACAGACTTGAGCTGTTCGAATCACTCAATCAACTGTTGGACCTTGGACTGTTCACTGGCAACACGAGGTGCTCTCCTGGTGTCACACAGCAATGCGTTGCATGCAGCTGTGACTGCAGTGACCCCTCAGCACTGCCCAACTTACCTGAGGGCAGTCAGCCCTGCAGTGGTCAGATGCTGCCAAAAAAAGCAAGGATGCTAAGAATGAGCAGTGCTCCCCTGCCCCAAGTTCAGCCTACACAAGACAAAACCAGGCATTCATCTCAAGATGACTTTAATAAGTCATAAGACATAGCCTTCCCTCACCTGCCCACCGCTGCCTTCCAGCACTGGGAGGGTATACAAGAGTCAAATGCTGAATCAAAAGAAATACAGCTCCTTCCTGAAGGGGTGGCACAGACAGGAGAGCGTTCTGTTCCTCTGATAGGTCATTTCTGGGCTAAGCAATAAATCCAAATCTCTAACGAGGGTGATGCTATTAAACTGAGAAACATCACAGCACTTTGCAAGCCCTAAGACTGCAGAGCAGCAGGGTACTTTTTCGTGGTTTGTAGCTTTGAAGCCTTCCTGCTCCTATGATTTTTTTCTCCCACCAGAGGGCAATGCAATTCCTTCTCAATTTGAGAAATTAATTGGACAAAACCAGTGTACAACAAGTAAAAGCTTTTTCCTCTTTGGGCTACACTAGATTAAGAAATAAGATGCCACAGAACTTTGCATTGTGCAGAATTACAGTTCGCTCATTTAGTGGTTTGCGATGCTTGAAATGGAGAGGTCTTTTCAATCACCAAAACACAATCAGCACTCTGAAGCGTGCTGCTCTTTGAGAACACAACTCAAATGACCGAGGCATTATACAAATAAAAGTGTTATCTTGTTTTTTAAATTGGTGATTCCATACCCTGTGCTTGACTCTCTCACCATCCAGCAACGGATGGCGTTTTAAGCACAGCAGCTGTCTGCACGTGAGCCTGCACTTCCCCTAGACTCTCATCTTTTGTTAGATGTCTGCTTCTGCAAAAACTGCCCAGTTTGAACCCTGTAAATGTACAGCTTGAGTATAACAAGCCTAAATTTGCCTCTACAAATGCGGCATGGTCACACTGTGGTCAGACATCCCTCATAGCTTAAAAGGTAAAGAAAACGGAAGAACTTTGCTTCACAAAACCTCCCCACAAGCAGGTGTCTGATCACGTGCAGGATGGGGAGAACATCACTGCCACTTACTCTTGCCAGGCTGACTCCTGTTGGAACCTTGTAAGGAACGTATTTTCTGTAAATGTGACCAACTCTAGAGCAAGGGATGTCCTCCATACGACCCCCACACATCCATACCTGTGAAACAGCAGAGATACAGATTCACTCTTGGTTATATGGAGGAAAAAAAAAGGCTTCAAGTTACGAAGAATCTTAATAAAGAACTCTATTATTATTTTTACCTTACAGTACATTCTTTGAAACACCCTCCCTCTTTGCTTTAGTCTCAAATCCTTTAACTACCTGCTTAGAGCCATGCAAGCCTCGATTTAGTGCAAGTTTTATCAAGCCCAATGGCTGATAAACAGTTTAATTTTGCATTCCTTAGAGAGAAGAACAGAAAGAAAAGTCCAAGCACACAGCACACTTTAAATTGCTATAACAGCAACAGTAGCCATAACAGTCAAACTGGACTGCCATATACAATCCTAGGAGTAGGCTGCACAGAAAGGAAGCATCTCTACAGTACCAGTCCTGTCATATACAAAATGCTCCAGGGAATGCACGAGCCTGCTTAGATGTCAGAGGGCAGGAATAAACTGCTACTTTACCCTGTGGTTATCACTGCAAGGTCTGGAATATCACTTACAAAGCTTTACTGCTGACAGGCAATCATTGGTTTTGCAGCCTTACAATTAAGCAGAAATCTCTTCCTGGTGAAAACATAATTAGCCTTAAAAACATTCTCAGAAAGCTGATGAAACACACTGCTAGTTAAAGATGATTACACTGATGCTTGACTTGTGGCTACATTATCCTCAAAAGTTTCCTTCCCCATCTGGGAAGATCTCACTACGTGCCAACAGTCTGCAACAACTTTCTATTATTCCTCATTTATAGCATGGATGGAGTCATTTTGCCAAAGCAACCGAAACCAAAGGATGCAACACCTAATCTACTTTGTTAGGTTTAAGAAATATATTCCTACCTGCTTCCCAGAGATACCTAATCAATAGTGAAAGTATCCTTCACTCTGCAAGACAAATGATTTTCTGAATTTCTGAAGCATGACATTGCCATGCCCTTCGCTTTGTCCCTAGATCTTATGTTAATACCCCCAAGGCAGCAGTATTAAAGGCGGCCTGCTGGTGCTGCAAGCTGATGCAGAGCTCTTGATCTCTCCATTCACTGTGGCTAATTTGAGCCACCGCAGTTCACTGTACAATGAGCTTAGTCAACAGCTTCACATACAGCAGGCAATTCCATTAATATTCTATGGTGACAATATTAAATACTTAGCTTGGAAGAGAAATATTTGGCCAAGGCTGCTGCATAATTATTAACTCTGACACTAAAGTCCTCTGGTGTTTCAGCTCTGTCTACTGGCCCTAATAATTACAGTCATTTGCTGACTGTGTATAACTTAATGGGGGTTGGTTGCTCTCCATTAGTGGAATATTTTTCACAGGCAACTTCTAAAGTTCAAGGTACTTAATTACATGTCATTACAGTGAAAGAGAGACAAGAAGTTGACAAACACTCCTTCTACAGAATTTCATTCCTTTTGTCCCTGCTGCGTCTTGAGAGTCTGGTAAAGAAGGGATGAAGATGAAAAAGAAACTTCTTCCAGCTTCTGTGAAGTTTATAGTGGAATCAGAAATGCTTCCCATTCCATAGCTGCTGTGCTTTTTATTACAAAGGGACATGATATGATTTCTTCTGCTAGGAAATTAACAGAAAACAAGAATTTGGAGATGTTTTGTGCTTCTACGACAAAATGGTTTGTACAAAGCTGTAAGAACTGCAGCATGTGTGTCCAGAACCTGGGAACTATTAAATCTGCAGGAACAGCTGAAAAAGCCTAGAACTTAGCTGCATAAGCAGAAACATTCCCCAACAACCTGTATTTTAATACCACACACTGCAGCCAGCAACAAGAAAGTCCTATTGGTTCAAAAGTAGCTGCATTTTAGCATAATGCACGTGTGAATGAAAATACCAGCTTGTTGTCCTTGCTGACAGCCCAAATGATTCCTTAAGGAAAGGCTTTCAGTTGGGCAATTGCAAATACACATCTCTGAAAACACAGTTGCTCTAAGTAACAGCAGAAAGCAACTTCTGCAGTCAGCATGCAGCTGGAGGGAAGAGCTCTATCCTTGCACTGCAGGTCTTGTGGTGCAACGCAGACAGCACTCATCCATAAGGGCATATGGGAAGCCGGGCTGAATGGTGAGACATTGGGCCAGGAGCTCCTCACTGACTCTCCATGAGACATTATGTAAACACATGCAATGATATATTAAGAAAGGCTACTGAACAAGGGAAGTGTAACATCAGTTCTACAGCTGTTTTTCCAATCGTGATTTAAAATATTTACTCCCCAGTGATGCTGCACCAATGCTGCATGGAGCCAATGGCAAACTTCCCAATTCCTGCCAGCAGACCTCAGTGACCCTTCCAATGGACTTTGCCAGCTCAGTGCTTTACTATTGTCTTGTGCTGCAAGTGACAGCACACTTGTGGTACAAATCTAATTTTAAAAGCATAGTCTCTATTCATTCATTGCTGCTTTGATTTATTTTATTAGTGAGCTTCTTTGTGTGGTGACAGAACTCATTACAACCTCCATAAAGACAATTACCAGTCCTTATCTATAAAACTGGCAGAAAGGAGAGAGGGAAAGAGTGTGACGTGCATCGGTAAAACACTGCAAACAAAAGCGTTAGGAAGCTGGAGCTAAAGGTCAAGGGAATCGCATCCAAGGGTCTGTCAAGGAATAACTGCAAGGGAAGCAAACCCAAAATAGCTGTGTGCTGAGAGCACGCTTCCACTCAGTTGGCAGCATTTGGTTGTTTTGGAGCAAGGGTACAGTTCACAGGCATGACACATCAGAACTTGCACTGCTAAAAATACAGCACTGCTGAACAGCTGAAGCAGCGCTGTTCTGTGGGGAGCACCTCACACTGACACCGACTGTCACTTACTGCTGCCTTCTCTCTTGGCCAAGGAGCCAGCTTTTTTTTGGGGTGTTGTTTTGTAGAGGGGTGAGCTAGTGACTCACCTCTCCAGTTGGCACCACAGTAAACATCAGAGCCTGGACTTGATGCACTTAATTTCCAACAGCCGTTTACTAGAAGGTCGTAAGAACAAGCATCAGAGCTGGCCGGGCAGGCAGGGCTCTATAAAATGACCTGATCAGATCTCATTAGGAGAAAACAGGAAATTTCTCTTCCTCCTCAGGCACAATTTTACCAATCTACGTTCAGTTTGGAATCCGGCAGCTGACAGCTCTGCTGGAATTAGCTGAAAACCTGGCTATGCTGAGGTCGATGGGAACACTGCAACAGAGTTTTTGGAGGCCACAGGCTCACTCTAATCATAAAATCATACACAGAAGAAGTAAAATAACAGCACAGGTGATATTGTTTCTGTCTTCCTGGCAGCCTGGAGAGCTATAACTCCATATTCATAGAATGACTCAAGAGCCTTTGACTTAGCTAGTGTGCTATGAAAGCATGAGATAATAACACCACCTATTCTCTGCATGGGAATGTTATGCTGATCCAATTCCCGTTCTGCCATTTCAGAAAACAATGTCACATAAAAGAGCTGAACCTCTCCTCAAAAACACACGATACAATACCACAGTTGGTGTGAGAACACAAATTATCCGGGTGTACAAGGTTTATGCTTCCCAAGACAGGAATAAAACAAAACAAAACCACACAAAAGAATGAGTCAAGCCTTGAAAAGAAAGCTGCTTCTGCAAGAAACAGCAAAACTAAAGATCACGGGGTGCACCAACGGAGAGAAGCTGGCTGGTTGGCTGAGCACACGCTGAAAGGTGGGAAGAAAAGGGCACTGTGGATGAGTCCAGGGGGTTCTCTGCATGACAAGGTAAGTGAGAGGGTGAAAACAAGGGCAAATAGTAATTCAGGAAAACATTAATTCTCTGTACTGCAAGCATCAGCTGCCACTGTAGCTGGGACTGACTGCTCTACAAAGGATTGAGATGGCTAGAAAGTCGCTGGGATCTGTGCATGTGCACATCTTCTTGCACAATACAGACCAGTGCAGCCCTTCCTCATCTATTCAAACATTACAGAGTAATACAGCAGACAGCACTTTCCAACAGTCACATTTCATGGGGGGGCAGGGAGTGCGTGTGCGCAAGAGTACACTGA
Source organism: Perdix hodgsoniae (assembly GCA_035772895.1). NCBI lineage: Eukaryota > Metazoa > Chordata > Aves > Galliformes > Phasianidae > Perdix > Perdix hodgsoniae. Next base: position 5,781,924 of record JAPSGF010000035.1, on the reverse strand, counting down.
TATTTGAGCCAAGCACACAGGATGAACCGAGAGCAAAAACTGACAGTCTGATCCCTGTGCCAGCAGGACAGAGGAAGAGGAAAGAAGCCACTGTTTGCTGAAGCAGAGAGCCTTAGAATTAATGAATATGCTGTCTTTAGAACAAGGAAATAAAGAAAACAGAATGCCAGGTCTGCTTCAGAGTGGGCAAATGTGAGCTGCTCCTTCATTTCTAACCCAGAAATTCCTATTTGGATGGACTGAGACTGCAAGCCAGCATTTATGGTTGGGACCCCAATTAGAGAGTTTGTTTCTAAATCTAATTTTGCTTAATTTTTTTTTTTTTCATCCCCACAGTATGCTATGTTTCCTAGTGAAGTTTTTGCACACATTTAATCCAAGGAACAGGTGTTTTATTAATGGAATTTGATTCATTCCCTGGTTAAATGTTTTCTAAGGTGCAAAAGACTCATAGTTTCTATGTTGGCTTGCCTTCAGCCTGAATATTTCTTCTCCGAAGGAAGCACAGCCAGCTGATGACAGAAATACATATGATCTCAAAACAGAAAGGCAAGAAGCTCCTAAATAAACTTGTTTATTTCCAGTCTCTCGGCAACAGAGCCCTGGGTTTTAAAATAAATGCAGAAAACCATATAGTCTATGTATGGCAAAAAAAAAAGAAAAAAATATATTTGAGGAAAAAAGAAATCTGCTCCTGGTGAGGCTTGAGAAGGCCAGAACTGATGCAGCAGTTCAAAAATCAACAGCACACACAGTACTGCACCCACAGCTCCCAGACAGAGGAATGGGTTCTTTGTTAAAGCTGAGCTGTACGTTTGGCACAAGTCTGAATTTGCATTAAATAATAAATAGTGCAAAAAGAGTTAGCCCACGTCTAAACCCAGAGTTAAATTATTTGTTGATGTCCCTCAACTGCAAAATCTCAGTTTGCTTCTAAAGGTAAAACGGCAGCTCTAAGCTCACGAGGAAATGTCATGGCTTCATAAATTCTATGAACAAACCTTCTATTCTTGCAGTTCCAGCAGAATTATTAAATCTATCAGCCACAGATGAATGTATCAATTTATCTTAATTTCTGAAAATATACTGAGCCTCTTTCAGCTAAAACTTCATTTTTCTGTTGCACAATGAAAGACAAAAAGAGGGTCTTTGCAGAGATTAATTAAAGCAAATTTATCCCTCCATAAATTACCGTCTCTGGACTGAAATAAAACACAGTGTGTTTCAGAGAGGATAAGCAAACAGATGAATGAAGCAGTCTTATTTCCTGCAGATCAAGCAGCACGGCTGTCTGTTGTGGCACCAGAGACAAAGGGCTTGCCCTGCTGCTGTCATCACTCTTGGAAACCAGCATTTTCCAAAAGGGCCGAGGAAAAGAGGCTGAATACTGTCACTACCCCTCCTGCAGAGAATGACATTGTTACACTATTTCATTACATGCAACACGAAGAATAAATAGCTCCAACTGTAATGACATCCCCAAAGAGGGAGTCCCTCCTCCCTTTCTGCTGCTGTTACATAAGACAAGGGACCTCCACCATGGCTTTACTGCTGAATTTTGTGAGCAAACAACGGAAGAAAAAACTTTGCTGTATGGTAATACATGGTACATACAAATAGTAATATGGTTTGCTGAATATAATTTAATATGCCTTTGAATTGCACAGAGGCTCTGAGATCTAAGAATCTCATTTTGTTAGAGATCACCCATGCCTTTTGTCAGGGAGACAGATGAGGAACTTCAGCTGCTGAAACTAAACTGCACACTGTGCTATCATTGCTCCTGCCTTCTGGCCCCACACCAAGGCCAACTACCTTAGTTCAGTGCCATTCATACACTTACAAAGCTTATATATTCAATCGCTGAAAGAGAAACCACACAGTGGCCCAACAGAGTTTAATGTGAAAATTTTTACTTAATCCTCTACAGGCTATGGGAAGGATTCCCGTCACTGAAGGGAAGAACAGCTATGTGCCTCTGTGATCTGGGGCATCCCAGTGGGCTTCCTACATGTATTTCAGAGTGTCAGACTCCAAGATAACATAGGCATCAGTGGTCTTTGTGGGTCACAGTGGTTCACTGCCGTTAGCGTGCACTTTTGGTCAGCTAACTTATTTCAGAGCCCTCAAACCAAACAGTTTGGACAATCAGTAACAGAACTGTCCTTAAGGCAGACAGATAATGATACGAAGCTGTTGCCAGCAGAAGTGTTATTATTGCAATTGCTGAGGATTTCTCCCAGAGTAATTAATAGGCTCCGTTCCTTGCAGCCAGGAGTCAGATGGATTGACTACAGACAGTAAGTTGCTCTCAGCTCTGGGAACTCAACCTCAGGATGGAGGCACTCAACCAGGCAGATAACGAGATGCCTGGATCTCTTTCACTCAGGGAGAGCATTTCATCCTCGTGCTAGAGTGAGAGCAAAAAGCCTACCAGTAACAGATTGCTCCAAGCAAGCTGACTTACCCTTGCTGGGAAGAGCATCTGAAGCTGTGACCACAGAGCAGGGGCACCCCAGCTAATGCTCCAAAACTGACCCTCACAAATGACTGGTGATATCATCACTGCCTCTTCTGCATACTATCTTACTTACTCCCAGCTCTTTCACCTTTAGTTGCACGCAAAAGCAAGGACAAGATAGAACATTCACATTCTGAACCTCAGAACAGTTCTTACTTTTCAAAAGAAAAGGAATTTCCAGAGAACATAGCTCACCTTAAAGGATATTTCATACTGCTCTCCTCCCCATATCTCCAGACCTGCATCATACCCTCCCAGCTCCCAGAACCACTTTCTATCGACTGCAAACAGTCCTCCAGCCATTACAGGAGACCTTAAGGAAAAACCAGACTCCATATTACAAACACATTCAAAGACACAGATCTCCAGCTAAACATTTAAAAAACAAAGCAAGATTTCACAAATATTCTTTCCATCACCCAGTGTTCACGGTGCATTTGCAGTCCGTTAGGAACAAGCAATTGCTTTTGCATTTGCTGTTAATTTCCCAGTTGCAAGTGGAGGACTAGAATAGGCTCCTCTCAGAACCAGTAAATGCCTCTCCTCCAAACAGAAAGAGTTCACCATTAAGTGACAGGACAGAACCTCTCCCAGAGGGGCCCACATGCTGCACTTGTGGTGTTTTCTGTCTCAGTAATACCATCAAGTCATTGAGATTGGCCTCAAAAGGTGTTTGTGTTTTTTTTTTCTGCTGGAGAAGTAAAAAGGACAGCAGAACTGTCTCAATGTTGGCAAGCACAGCAACAGCAGAACATAACTTGATCACAGATTTACTCCTGCAATGCACTGCAATCATCAAAATTGCTGTAATTATTCTGCTAGGTTTTCTTCTCCCCCCACCTGGGAATGACATATAAGCTGCCACCAGTTTGTTGTTTTTGGCAGAGCACTAGGGATACTAAGTTATGTTTGAAAGATCTCAGTAATAAATGACCGCATTAAATGTTATACATTACAGTTTCAAATGAAATGTTAACTTCTGCTGGAATTAAGGTGGCAAAAAATAGCAATGAAAAGGAGAGTGTTAACAGCTACTACACAATGCGTTTCTTTTAAATCAGCAAAGCAAACAGCTGCCAAAAAGCAAGTAGCTCACAATCAGCTTCTGGCTTCCAGTACACCGAGGTGTAAACCAATCCTGTAACAGGGTGCTGTGTTGTTCAGCCAGCCCTTAGCGCACTGCATTTCAGTCACTTACTCAAACGGATCACTGGGATCGAGTTTCTGTAACTCGGGAGGAATAGGGATCCTCTTGTAATACATCTCCCAGTCAAATGCACCTCGCATTGCATCTCCAGCCTGAGTCTCATATCCAAAGTGGTCATGATCAATAACATCAATCATGGGACAAACGATAGTCTTGCGGTTTCGGGCAATGCGATCTGAAGATTGGAGAAACATGTTAGAAAACCTGCACCAGTTGGTTCTTTGACCACAAAAGTATAGAAAAAAAACATCAAAATATGCAGTTGTCCAGATACAGCTTTTCTCCCTTTTTCCGTTTCATTCTCTTTTGAGCAGGTACTTCAATTTACATCAATTTACCTGGTGCTTCTGAGATAATCGAGATATCCAAGGTAAAACTATTCAGATAAAAACATTAGGCACTCATCTTATCGCGAACATCAATCCGAGGCAGAACAGAAAGACACAGCTGCACCACCACAGACACTTCAACCACCAGGTTGAAAAAACAATCCCGTAATTACTTAGTTAGTGGTCCTCATTTTAACGAGCGACCGCAACATGAACTCTTCTGCACTGATTCCAATGGAGGGCAATAACCCACTGTACCACCTTGTTTTAATTGCTGTGCCAGAATCTGGCAGGAAACTATCCAGACTAATGGCGTAAGTGCTCTCAGCAGGCTCCAGAAATGCAACGCACCTCCTCCCCTCTGCCTTTTCTTCCAATCAAATAATAGGCGACAGGATTCATTCCCACATAAACATCTGGAACTTCTTAAATACTTTATTACCAAGTAGGTCTCCTGTTGGAAGTTAACTTTCAGAGCAGAGGCGACAAACGGCTTCCAATGCACGTCGAACAGAAATCCTTACTATGCTTTAAAACTATAGCACACCACACATGTTCTCATTTAAATGGCATTTGAACTAATTCTGTCCTCCCTCCCTCGGGCTCAAAAAGCTGCAAATGCTTTACACTGTTGCGAAAGTAACATTATTATCATCCAACAGTCCTGTTGACAAGTCTGACTTCTTTGTTAAACCTCAAAGAGCTGTGACAGGTCACTTGCAAAAGGGTTGTAAAGAGTTTGGTACTCCGTAGGGCAAAGTTTCTTCTTTCATACAGCATTGTACCTGACAGCTAAAGTGAACTGGATACTGCGAGACACCCGCTTTAAATAACGTGGGTAGAGCAGCAGATAACCGGGAATCCTGCTGAATCTATAGGAGGGCACAGACCACAGAAAACACACCCATCCAAAACAAGCACAAAATCCAGATGGCATCATCCCACCCAGCTGAGTGCTGGAAAAAAAAAACCAAAACAAAAAAGGGAGCTTGCCACTTAAACAGAGACCTCCTCAAGAAGCACCTGGCTAAAGGTGGTGCTGGCCAGAGGCACTGTCCTTGCAATTAGTCATCCTTGGAAAGAACTGGCATTGTAAAAGTGATGCTTCATCCTTAAAGATGAAGCACTGCCTTGGAAAGGACTAATCATTTCCACAAATACATACCAGCAGCCATTACTCAAAAGAAGTATTTTCCACAGGCTTACAGACTATGAAGTCGAATACAGTTTTACAGGAGAAAAAAAAAAAAAGGAAGCTACTTAAAAACTGTACATAAAGATCTTTTCTGAAGCATAAACCAATTACTTTCTGCAAGCTGCTGAGTGACCACGTAATAGTTTACTCTTCTAACAAGCTGTAAGTTATTTAATACTTCATTTAGTGAGGAAACAAAAGAAGAATATGATCTTTGCTCTTTAATTAATCAAAGCTTATTACAGTACCATTGTACAGCCTAGCACAGAAAAAAATCTTGTGGTAAATGTTGCAAGTTGCCAACACTTTACTTTAGTCTTGCGGTTAAGTGTTGTTGGGTTTTCTCTCCCCTCCTTTAAAGATATTTCAGGTTCTTTTTGTTCACTTACTCTCAGCACAAGGAGACAGCAGCAGGTGGAAATAAAATACACTCAGCACCGATGTATGTCACCACCTCTACAGCAGTTCAGCCATGTACAACACGACACTGCCATGCATACCTAACAGAGGTGGCAGCCAGTTCACGTTGGCCTCGCAATGGGAATCCAAGAAGGTGATTACATCTCCTATTGCCACAGAGGCTCCCAGCATCCGAGTTCTTATCAGCCCTTCCCTCTTCTTGGTTCGGAGGATTCTTACATTTGGGAACTGGGCCATGTAATCTTCCAGGCGTTTCTTCAGGTGTTCTGTATGAAAAATGAGAAAATAAAACACTCACAAATAAATTCTATAGAATGCAGTTCCCTTCTTCACCAGAAAAGAATACTTTTGGAAACAGGTTCTGAATGCTTAACAAATGCACTAATAGGAAAGAAGAAATAAGAATACTTTGGTTGAAATCTGAGGTTTAAACATAACTTTATAATCAAGACTTCTGAAGATGCTCTCAAACTCTAGGAGTAATTTAAAAAAAAACAAGGAAGAGCCAGAAGATGGAGGGTGAAAAAAGAAAGCAGCAGAGAAAGGGAAAAAGGAATTAGAAGCCAGAAGACCTCTAGGAGAACTCTATCAGAACAGACTGCAAGGAGTCACGGGCATTCTGCAGAAAAACATAATGAAGCCTGGAAGAAATGCACAACAATTCACTTTTAGGATTAAACTGCACTCAATGCATTTAAACTGTGTTTGGTTTCTCCAGAGCACAAAACACGACTACCGTGCTTAAATTAAAAACAGCAGAAGTCCAGCCAGGTACCCTGCAAGGCAGGCACATTGTGCATACACACTGTGTATTTGGATGGCTACAGAAAATGCTTGTCAGAGATATTTGCATTTAAATATGGGAATATTTACGTTACTGAATAGAGACTGGAGCCATGTTTGAAATTGCTCACACGCTTGCGGTCACCATGAATAACAAGAATTCAAACAGGAAAACTGCAGAGAAAGATGACTGAGTGATCAAAACAATGGGCAGCTTGTTTAGATGCTGAAATAGAAAGCTTGGTCTACATAAAGACTGGGGGCACACAGCTGTCTTTACATCAAAGAGCAAAACACCAAAGAAAATCCTAAAAATAGTCTCAAAGCTGATGCTGGCCTGGTTGCTAATGGGTGGATCTTAGCAGCTGGAGTTCTGACTTACTTGACAGCAAAGCCCATTCCCTGTGTGCCAGGAGCCGTTCATTAACACGTTGTACTACCTGCTGCCATCCAGAGCTGATCAAGGAGACGAGCCTCTTTCAGCAAAAGCCAATCCGTTCTATCCAAGCAATTAACTAACCTTAAATCTCATACACTAAATGGAAGCCGTCGTTCACATCCAAATAACCCCGCAGGTTTATTTGCCTTGATCACAGGGAACACAGCAGCATATTTGTGACTCCTAGCTGTGCTGAGGTGCAGCATGTTGTCCATGCGATGTGCACAGTGCTCCTCTGCTTCCAAGCAGGCACGGAAAGGCAGGGGCAGAAAAGGCAGATGGGGTGAAAGCACTCTTTATCAGCGTGCCAGGGAAGCCCAGTACTGGAATAGCTCCTCAGAAAGAGCAAAAGGGTAAATAAACGTCACCAAGTCTCGAGCTCTCCTGCATGGTGCTGACCCAGTAATTATGCTTTAGGGTTTTATCTACTGGGGGAAGAAAACAGGCAAAATCCCTATGCCTGCCATATGTTCTGCACATTCCCTTTGAAGTAATCATCACCTGCCTTCAGTGAAAGATAACCCAAATCGACTTCTTTGCTTTGGAGCTTTCCTCACAAGCTCTTTACCTTTTTCAAAGCTTTATTTAAAATTCCCCAGGATTTTTTGCTCACAAATGCATTTCAGTGTTTTGCCTGACAAATCTAATTGTCCCACGAAATCTGCATAGGTTTGCCTGCTCAGTAAAGCCTGCCATACCTTTTGCTGGCATACCTTTCCTTCATCCTTTTCAAGTCTTTTCTGAATATGACTTTGAAAGAAACCAAAGATTTTGTCCACTCAATTACAGGTTTGTCAAATAAGAGGTTTCTGTAGAGACGAGATCCATTATTACTGCAGCTGCTCTCCTCACAGGGTAGTGGGTAGACTTGAAAGGCAGGAAGAAAAAAAAGGGGGAGAAAAAGAAGAAGAAAAGGCCACCACCACTGTTCTCTAACATCACAGAACATCCTTTGCCATTGTTAGCTTATCACAAAAGAGAAAAATAGCCCTGACTTCATGCATAACCCAGCAAGGCTGGAGCTATGAGGTATGACTTAGTAAATCCACCCAAGGCAAGTTCAGTAAAAGAGCGGCTGCTGGTGTTCATTGTAATAAAAGAAGGCAATGGTCACACAGAGGATTTGAGCCGGTTCCCCTCCCTGTAACCACAGACACAGCAACATTTGCAAGACCAGATCCCACAATACTTTTCTAAACCAAACCTACAAGGCACAGGAAAGTCTTAAAAAAATCCACAGTTACAAAACAGTGGAAAATATTTATCTGCTTATTAACACACCTACTTTCCCTTAGCGAAGTGTGACAGACTTTCAAGCAATTTCACAAACAAACAAAAGAAACCCCATAACAAAACATACTTTTCAAAGGCAAGGTTTCCTCATTTCTCTCCCCCCCCCCCCACTCTACTCTTCTCCCATTGTGGCCTTTGTGAGCCCTGATGGAAGATGTGTTTCATCCTTTTACAAATACTATCATAATTAAGTCAATTTTTGCTTTTAAAAGAAAATCTCACAAAACAAACAAGTGGCATTAACTACTACAAAATTTTATGAGCCTTTAAAAAATGTATTATGGCATCTTGTCACACTGAGTAATTTTTATTACGAGAGCAATTTTCTATAATGAAAGTTGTTAGGTGAGCTGGATGGAATCCAATGGCTGTGCCTATTCTGGGCAAAGTGATACAGCCCAAACATATAAATGAAAGTAAGTTTATCTGTAGATTAAAAACTAGGCTGATAGCTTAATAACACACTTTGCAATAAACTTGATATACAGCATATACATTAACAGTACCCAGCAAGAACTACTTCAACTACCATCAGCCAAGAAATATTGTTGCCTTTATTTTGAACTGTAAATATAACTCTGTGCTAAGGGAAGCTTCAACAGTAAGAAGGGGGACAAGGACGGAGGTGCCCAAGGATTCTTTCTGATAGCTTAGAGGGGTAAATACATAACAAACAGGGCAACTGAAGACATGCATCTGCAGCACAGGACCAGCTGAAATGGCACTGAAGCCCCAGGTTCCACAGGATTAAATTGTTCAAACAAAGCAAAGGTTGATGGATGTCTTGATATGTCCCCTCACTGCAAACCATACAGGCTGTCTCTGTGCAGCATGCCTGGATCCTACCCACTGCTTTTGCTTCTCAGTGGCTCAGTCACGTTCTTATAGATGCTTGTACAAAAAACAAACCAACAGGTTTGTAGTTTACTTTGACTTGCTGAGTCTTGGACCACAGTTATATTCCCACAAACATCACTGAAATGATTCAACAGTCCTCAAGTTTGTGCCTCTTAACATCATTTTGCCCTCAAGTTAAACAACTATTTCTCTGTAGAGCGGCAGGCTGCTGTACTGCCAGAGCTAACAGAGGAAGTCTCACCTCTTCTCTGTCCTTTCTGCTCTCTCAAATCGCACTCCAGGACCCAAAGCACCTGCTTAGAAGCAATTGCATATGGGCTGCTTACCTTCCCTACAGACAGCCACAAACCCCACTGCTGTATGCAGCTCTATGTGTGTCCCTCACTGGGCAGACTGGATGCACATGGCACAGGAGGGGAGAACCAACTGGAGGATCTGCAGAGCTTCCTTTTAGCCAAACAGGGCTGGTTCTTCTTTCCTGGAGGTTATCCTGGATGGTTTCCAAACACCAGAAGTGTAACTGTTTGCCTGGCATTTGTTTACTGGTTATCCCATCCCTACCCCCCCTACAGGCAGACGTGCTCGTTTAAGATTACAAATGAGCCCATTCATCTTTTCTTAGATACTTGGGCCTAACGTGCTGTTTAACAATTTAAGAATGAATTATACTTCCTCCCAAATCTATCACACTGTGCAAGCTAGGCCTCCCCAGAATAGAAAGCTCTACATCATTGAAATTAACTTTTCTCCCTGTTTTGGTACAGATGAGTAATCCTTTTAAGTAGCAAAATCTGCTGTTATCCAAACAGGCAGCACTTACACTGGTTTTAATTTTGCCTTCGATGTTTTCAACCTCTGATCAGTGAAGTTTGGGAGGATAATAAACATTTAATAAATTACACTGTGAAAAATCAGTCCCAATAATAGCAACTGATTAAGCTGATCACAGCCTTCTGAGCAGAATCTTCTTACAAGCAAAGAAGAAAAGGCCTGGGAAGAGAGAAAATTAATATCTGTTGCTTGCTTGATGACAGTTCTGTAGTGGGCTGCCTTAAATGCCTGATAGCTGTGCAGAGCTGTGCAGCACCACAGCCCCTCCTGCATCAGTGCTGGGGCTCAGCACTGAGGGAAGCAGTTCTGTGCACAAAACACAAGAGCTGAAGCTGTAACACCTCACTTGCTAATACGTCTTTCCCAGGGGAAACAGCCACTCTCATTAGTTTACTCTTCTCCTTTCCAATTTAATTAAATATGAATAAAAATTAAAGAACTCAGTTTTTTTTTTCCTCCTCTGTTGACTATATTTGATGTAAAGAGGTGATTTTGTGACTCTAATTTCCTTGTTTGCTTTTGACATCAGAGAACATTCTGCTGACATACACACTAGATAGCTATATTTTTGGGCTAACGTAGCTTTTGTAGCTGCTGAAACAGGAGCAAACTCTTTGCAGCACACTTAATATTCAGCTCAAGATAAACGTAGCCATGGTGACGAGCAGGAAGGGCAATCCTGTCCCAAACGCTGCCTTTAAAGTGGGGAATCTGTGCCCTCAATCTTAATCAAAACCACTTCTTTGGTCTTATCTAGTTGCTTACCCAAGGGAACGTCCACATTCCTGCTCGGTGCTAATGTACTTTTACTAAATTGATAAACACTGTATGGGCAAAGAAAAACGCTGAGAATCGCTCCGGCAGGCCGTCACACCACCGGCATCTCCAGTCCCAGCAGAGGCTCATGTGTGCACCTCATTCTGGTTTACAGTCCTGCAAACAACAGATGCACAGGGAATGAGTGAAAGCACACTGCTGTGCTAGAGCTGCTTCTGCACCTGGGCAGCACATCAGCGTACTTTCACTGTGGATAGTGATGTACAGAGTCAGGTATCATAGCTAGGGCCTAACACCTGTGACCAGTAACAAAACACACCCAACTTGCCATCAGATGGAGAGATGCGTGCAGGCTGATGAAGCATTAAGGCACTGCATGCTGAAGCATTCTGGAACAAATCAAAGCTGTGAGATTAAAGTCTTAGAAGTTACTGAATTTTGTCAGAAAAAAAATAAAAAGGAACAACACCACCACCACAAACCCAAAAGACAACGAATCAGCTGGTCCTCAGAGATTCAGCTCTGCCTTTATCAGCAACATCCATCTAAAAAAGTTCTCGGCCTGAAAGTATTTGCTGTGTGCAAAGCAACAAAATAAAGGAAAGATTGCAGAAAGTGCAAGAATTCACAGAAAAATCTACCCTGGACTTCTGTCTGCTAGAGATGATGCTATTAGGTCTGAGATGCAGCCCACTTGAAAGTTGCCTTGATTTGGTAGGAATGCATCCCTTTGGAGTCCAAAGGCTTTGCTCTCAGGTGTCTCTGTGAGGCAGGGTAACAATGAAGGCTAAAACGAACAGCACAGACCTACAAATGTTGTATTCCAGGGCTGCAGCCAAACAGAATATTGAAAAACATAATCCTTCATTCCTACAATAACACTCATTAATAACAAACACTGACAAAGCGAAATGTTTGCGCTGCAGTCTGTAAGCCAGAGAACAACAAATGAAATATCTGGCAAACAAAAGACGTTAGCAATATGGCTGTGGGAAAAGTACACAAATATTTGACTTGCAGTAACAAACCCCCAGCATGTCAAAAGTACATCCTACAAACTCAACACTTCACTCTTTTCTTCCAGATCCCTTTTCCATCAGTTCCAAATGCTCTTGTTTACTTCATTGGCACAAAATGTAACTATTACAGTAAGTTGTTGACATCTGCCAGGAAGGTCAGTATATCTATTAAATCCTGAAGCACAAATCCAGGGCTTCTCACAGCTGCGCTGATACCACAGCTAAAACATCTCATGGAAAATAACCTCACAGGTTCATTTTAGCTGGATGACACAGAATCACAGAATTGCCAGGGTTGGAAGGGACCTCAAGGACCATGAATCTCCAACCCCCCTGCCACACGCAGGGCCACCAACCATTCCACCTAATGCTAGATCAGGCTGCCCAGAGCCCCATCCAATCTGGCCTTGAACACCTCCAGGGACGGGGCATCCACAGCCTCCCTGGGCAGCTGTTCCAGCACCTCACCACTCTCTCCGTAAAGAATTTCCCCCTGATGTCCAATCTAAATCTCCCTTCCCTCAGCTTAAAACCATTTCCCCTTGTCCTGCTGTCACTCACCCTTTCAAAGAGTTGATTCCCCTCCTGTTTGTAGGCTCCCTTTAGGTACTGAAAGGCTGCAATGAGGTCACCCCGCAGCCTTCTTTTCTCCAGGCTGAACAAGCCCAGCTCTTTCAGCCTGTCCTCATAGGGGAGCACTGATAGCTGGAGGAATGCTGCTTGGCACTGCCCAACGCGGTGAACATGCTTTAGCTCACTGTTAACAAGGCCCTCCTGCCACCTACAAATAGACGTAAACAGGAGTGAAGAATGCATGCACTGTTTCTTCTTTGAAAATACGTCACTGCAACTGGAGCTATGTAGAAGAATATGCTTCAGATCACAACAGCATTATTTTCCAATTTTCTCGAAGTGCAGAAGCTTCCCCTTTTGCCAAAGTCCCTGTATCAGAACAGCTGCTTTGTCAATACCACCCAAAATGCACACTTCAATAGCAGAAACCATGATTACCAATAGTAGACATCACATACAAGCACTGGCAGGAGGAGTTCGAATCACACTTCTAATCAACTCCTATAGAGAAGCAACTGTAAAGCATTAAAATGCTGATTTGCACCGCTGCTGACATATCTAGATATTTCTGATTCCTAGCAGACGAGGACACAAACTTCAAGACATACTTCAAGGTGAGGAGAAGAAAGTTAAATCTGTTTTCCTGCAAACTTCCACTAACAGCAAACTGCACACGCAGGGTTTTGTAACACTGAGCAGTGCAGTTAGATTTATTTAATGAGCTGTAATGGAAAGCCTGCTCCTCAATTATTTTTTTCTAAACTTCAGTTTACCAGACATCCTTCGCTACACAATAATTAGCTTACAAAGAGGTCACAGTCAACTGGACCCTTTCAATCTACCTCATCTTCTTTCCAGAAGGATCCTTCAGCAGCAGCAACTGATCTCAAAGCAATAAATACAAGAAGATGAAAAGTAAACTAGTTAGTTAATTTAGGCTGCCACTTAAAAAGCTCAAGGAAACAACTACAAGGGGCTCTCAAGTTCTTTACAACTCTAGAGAATACGCTTCTAATACTCTCCAGCCATTGCTTAATGAACACCACAGTTTTTTTTATAGCCTTTTATGAAGTTACACACAAGAAATGGTGCTTAACAATATTAAAAATGATTATTCGAAGATGAAAAAATTAGAAAACTGAATCCCATCCACATCTCACTCTGAATCCAAAGAAAGCTGTTACTTAGCACATCTGATGTATCCCACAGCCACAATACATGGCCAGAAGTAGAGCAGCAAAATTATTCTTTTTTTCTTTTTTCACTAACAAAAAATTGGCCATCTGCACTGGGCTTTATGCCACTCCCCTTGGTGCTCACTATCAGATAGAATACTGTGCAGTCCACAGACTCACTGCAATGGCACAGCTGCTCTGCAGTGGTAGCTCTAATTCACGCAGCGGTTCTGGTTAGAAGCATCACATGCAGACTGTGGGTCACAACCACTCAGGAGCCCGAATCCTCTTCCCCTTTTAATATTTGTGCCACTGTTTCAATGAGTGCTGTCCACAAACTCAAGTCATATCCTGCCTGGAAAAACCACACAGGTATTAGTGACAGCCATAGAACCTGGCCACTGTCGGAGGGTCGCTTACACTGTGATGCTCTGCACTGCTGTTAAACCACAGGACAAGTGACCACGCTCACACAACAAGCTTCAGCAAGAAGCTGAGCAGATTCGTGATAAACCTTTTATTCCAGTGAAAGAACGAAGTGCGTTTTTCCTCAGACTTCCAAGTCTCTACACTTATAAGGACCAATCTGCCATTATAAAAATCTAAGCAAGTCTGAGATGGTCTGCAGTGAATGCTAAGGGCAAGAACTTAATTTACAAAAAATAATCCTTTTATAAGTCATTTGAGGCTGTAGGTAATCACAACTTCTACTTAACTTCAAAGAAACATTTAAGAAAAGGTTGTGGAAAATCAGTTGCCTAAGGAAAGTTTGTTGTTCCCTGCCTCCCCCTCAATACTCGAAGGTTAAAAGCTTTAAAAGAATCATATTCAAAATTCAGTAAGAAAAACTGTCACCACTTTGTCCTAAGCACAGTCACTATTTCAGAGATGTACTCACCAGATGCACTTTCGTGCATTTAAGAGGAAAAAAAATGACTTTTACAATGCATGTGCCTAAAGATGAAAAGATAATCTCTTCAGCTGCATAAATCCTTTCCTGTTCCATTTAAAGATCAAGAAGAATTCAGGTTTTAAACCCTTTCTTTTATTTCAGATGCTAAGAGCATGATTTCTTTCAATTAAAGCCTGGCAGATATGGTTAATGGAACAAGAGTTGTATTTGCTACATACCTGATGCTGCACCAAATGACACATTAATCACCCCTCACCTGTTTCCTTCAATATGCTGTGCTGAGTGACTTACGCCCTACAGACCAGCACGTGGCTCAGCCAAGTAGCCTTACCCACATTTGTTTTTCCATTCGGATTATCCCATATGGCTTCCCCCAGAATTACTCGTGCTGCAATATGAGGAGAGATTTAAGAAGTCACAGGGATTTATCTGTAAAAGGGAAAAAGGAGATTTGGCTGTGCCTGCCTCTGGCACTCGGGGAACAGATAAGCTCCCAAACTCCCAATGGCAAACTTTCAGGCAAGCTAAAGAAAAGTGTGGGACAGCAACCCTACAAGTGGAAAGGATGGAATGGAAAAAGGTTTTGCTAGAGGTAAAAACAGATGGCACTGCCAACAGAAAACACTCCTTGGACTCCATTACTGGATGCCACAGAAGTCTTGTGCTGCTTTCCAGAGCCAAGCAGTGCCCACAGGCTGCATTCCGGACTCACAGCACCTAGAGGTGTCTTCCCAGTGTAAAACTGCAGTTCTAATACTTAATGCATAAAGCTGAAATAAAACCTACAACTAAGCAAAAAGCAAGTAAGATGGGGACAGAAAAATAAAAAATAGATGAACAAAGACATCCAGGACTTCTAACCAGTTTTCAAAAAATAAAGCCGAAGGAAACAGGGCAGTGGTGGAAGAAAGACAAAGCTGTAACCTGGAACCTCCCTAATGACCTCCCAGGGGAAAATAACACCCCATGCACCCTGCTTACAAAGAAAATATTCTCAAAATGAAATATGTGCACACTACCTCCTAAAATACAGTGGTGTTGTTACTGGTTTTTTTTTTGTTTTTTTTTTTTTAAATCTAAAGTCAGAAGGTTGATTTTGAATGTTGAAAACATCATTGTCATTCTGCGTTACACACATTAAATTCAGCTGAAACTGTTACTGCCTTTTAGTCCCAGGAGCAGATTTTGACTGGTTACTGCAAGGAGGATGTTAAGCCGTTCTGCATTGCCACAGTACACACGTATAGTGCTGTGAGGCAGACAGCCCAGAGCTGAGTTAACACTTCCAGAGCAATCCTGATGTTTGGAGACTGCAGTATTTTCAGTGCTGCCACATTCAACATCACTGCTGTATCAACACAGTGCTTTGCATATAATGTGTGCCTTAGAGATGACTGATGTGCGGCTCTCATCCTTCAACAAGGGACAACACTTGTTCTAAAACACTGTCATTTATACAAAAGCAGTCTTAAAAATGAGTAAGAACGAGCTGTCAGGCAATATGCAAATAACTGAATAGTAGAATGTGATGCACGTGAAATTGAAGCACTTAGTCACAATCGCTGATTTGTGTCAAGCTAGACCGTAAAATAAGATATATCCAAAGCTCTTCTGAACCACCTGTGTGGTGTGCAGATTGCCTTCTACTCAGAGCTAACCCCAAGTACATGCCAAGATGCTTCTTGTAACTGACATTCAGCCATTGTCTCCACCTCCCAGCACACAGGGAGTTGATGATGACTCGAATAATTTGAAATTTTCAATTGCTACCAAGGGTGAAAAGGTACCAACATGAGTGTTTTAATGTTAAAGGAAAATCAGTTTGTACCAAATAATCATACTAATGCAGACCATGTCATCAATTCTCAGAGATGCTAAGCTCCCCTGTTGTGCCTTTTGTTGACTCAAGAAGGCAGCTGGGGCACGTGGGCATATAATGTGTTTGAGCAGCCCATTCTGTAAGGTCTACTCTCCCAGTACGTTTGGGTTCCCTCATTTTGGAGATTTTCTTACCTATAAAAAAGACATATTAGTTTCAGCGTTGCCTTTCACAATGTCCTAGTGGACAAATAGATGAAATACCATCAGTTCATTCATCATCATTGAACATCTTCATCCAGGACCTCAATAAAAGAACTGCACGAAGCCTGTGAGGTTTTGCAGGTGGTACAAACTTGGGAGGTGTGGTCGATGCACCATTCAAAGGAATTCTGACAGGCTAGAGAAACTGCAAACAGCAAGCCCATGAAGTTCAACAAACTGAAATGCCAATTCCCACACATGGGGAGGAGTAACCTCACGTGCTGAAAGGGACTGGAAAGCAGCTTTGTAGACAAAAACCTGTGATTCATTGGCCACAAACTGGAGGACAGTAAATACAGATACTGCTTAAATAAGATTTCAAACCTGATGGTTGTGGTTGCTTTTATTTTTATTTTTTCCCCCCACAAAGTCACTGTAAGGTTGACTGAACAGTAGAAGAGGTCTCCCAGAGAGATTATAGAGCTTCTGTCTCTGTAGATTTTCAAAAAATAAGAGCTTGAACACTCTGTTGCAGGTGAGATGATCTCCAGATGTTGTTTCCAACCTCAGCTACTTTGCGATTCTGTACGTGTCCCAGTCTAGCCTCCACCTCAAAGCCATCTCTTCTCCAAACAGTCACAAGAGAAGAAGGTTTCACTTCAGCCTTTCACCCAGTGGTAGTGTAATACCTGATGTTCTTCTGAGGAAGAGCTACTAAATATGTATCAGGTGCAAAGCAGAAGAACATTTACACAAGAATCCAGCAAAGAGAAAACTTGCCATCCTCTGCCCTTTGCTCTTTTTGCTGAAGGCTGTTCATTTATGTAGTGAGACAAGGGCAGCTCTACATTTGCAAGCTGCAAGGATTAGATGGGAGATCAACAACCCATTTTGCACAAGGCAGATACTTGAGATGAACAGCTTGATTTCTCACAACCATAGATTCAGATTGTTCACCTAGGAACTGAAGCAGCCCCTGAAGCATCACAAACTGCTTGCCTGGTATTCATTGCCCACTAGCAACAATAAAAAGCTAGAGTCGATACAAACTGACCTGCATTTCAACTTCTCTTCTCCTCCTCCCATTGCTATGATATAATGGAACTCACATACCACTCAACAGCATTATAATTAAATAATCAAAATCAAACAAGTTTCACATCTGACAGTCCCCAGGAGAATGCCGATATACATACAAAAAGCATTTTAGTTTACTTAGGGCAATTCTGGTAACAACAAGCTCAGAGGGATATAATTAGTACCCTGCAAGCCAGCATATGAAAAGCCTTCATTTAACTGAGCTCAACGCTAAAGAATAGTTTTAGAAATGAAACGTGAAGCCACAAATCCACGTAGGACTGCCACAGCTAACCATTTTTATGATCAAGAATTCTAGTCATAATTTATATGTATTGCATTTCTGATTTCTACTTCTCCAGAAGGGTGCATCCTGAACCAGCTGGGGTCAGTCCGTGGGTCTTTAGCAGTTCTCAGCGGGATGCAGAAAGAGGCAAACGATGTCAGGCAGGCTCATTCTTCCTCTCCAAAAATAGCTACTGAATTGGTGCCTCCCTCTGTTCAATATAACCCACACTTTTTTCCACATTTAAACCTTCCCATTGCTTTGAAATGCTTATGGTCAGGAGAATGAACTCCTTACATATATCCCCACAAAGTTTGTGTGGAAGAAAAGTACATGCTATTATAGCAGTCTTGTTGGGAATGCTAAATTCATATCAGAGACTAATAGGAGAAAGTAGAAATATACCCAGAACATTTATTCTGTTGTGACCAATGGCACACGCTAGAAAGCAGCTTCTTTTTGAACCAACCCAACCCAGATTATGAAGACAGGGGTCTGTCTAACCTAACAAGAGTCAGGTGTTAAAGAACTGCTGGAGGCAGCACCATGGTTTGCTGCTCAAAGCAGGCTGGATGCTACTGCAGCACTGCATCAGAATCATAGAAGCATAGCATCGTTAAGGTTGGAAAAGACCACTAAGACCACCATCAACCATCATTAGAGTGATCCCACAGACAGCCAGACCTTCCCAGAACAATGTAGCTGATATGGGATTTAGCTCTAAGTTTGAAATAAGACTAGATTTTGATCACTTCACTGTGTAACAGACATCCAAAAACAATGCCGTACAGTAAGTTGCTCCAGCACATTCAGCTTTCTCAAGTAGAAAGCAAAGGAAATATTTCAAAAACACAATTGGTTAAGCTTTTGTTGCTTGCTGTTAAGATCTGCTGTCACCAGGACCGTCTTTTGGCTGAAAAATGTTTATTGTTAAAGGTCGTAGAGTTGTGTCTCAAGCAAATCAAGAAATAAATGGCTGTTGACACTCCAGAAGATGATTCATCTGCCCAAGAACTCCAGTAATGAAGGCTGCACAGCTGCCTCTCAGGTATGCTGCAGAACACAGCATCCACCAACTAACCCAGAAATCCATCTTCATTCTCCTGTCACTTTGTTAGCTGACTTCTCAACTCTCTTCATAACCAAACCAAAAATTTCTTGCTTGAAAACTGATAAAAAACTTACAAAAGTAACGTCAGTCAAAATCATGTGCTTAGCAGCCAGGTTTCCATATCTGTTCTTTAACTATTATTCGTTAAGCCCTTTTTACTCTTCTGGTGAAATATTCCCCATGTATGAGAGCTGAGCAGATGCACAGATGAAAGATACTGATGGACTGGTACTACACAGCCCAGTGCAACAGCGGAACAGGAGAGCAACACCATCAGCAGGGCAAAATCCAGTGTGTCTAACCCAATACAGGTGAACACATGAGAAAAGCTGGTGAGAAGAATATGGTTTCCTAGCTGGAAATAGCCAGGTTTTTGTGGGTTAGTCTTTTAAAGAGTTATTAAGGTGCTATGTCTTTTTAGACAGCCCTCAAGTGAAAGGGCACCAGGAGGTACAGCACAGTGCATCAGATATTTCATCTTGTTGGGGTAATCTCCTGATAAAAAAAATGATTAAGGTTTTTTTTTTTTCCTTTTCATTTTTTGCTATTCACCTGAGTTCATTATGACTGTTTACTGATCTCTCTGGGGAAGAAGCTGACATTTACTGTTCTTACTATTGCCTCTCTGATCTCCATCAGGCTCCTAGCTATCGCCGTGTTCAACAACGGTTCTATAATTTTTGAAGAAAGACTGTTACAAATCTGTGGGAAAAGCGATTGAAAGAGAAGCACAGCATTGCACTCCGCAGACAATGCAGCAGACCAACCATTTGAGATTTTCAAAGACACCTGAGAAATCTCTCCTCACTATTAACTACTCACTGATTCTGTGGCACAGCAGCGATGGTATCATCTGCTCAGAGATGTGGTCTTTATTCTCTGCCCAATTTAATCAGGAGATAAATAATCAGAATGGTGGTCTAACAGTCCAGATCCAAGAATGTGGCCTTCCTCAAATATACAATACGTGAAGTAAAAGATTTCCTGGAGCAGTACAGTTTGAGGTGTTAAATTATCTATTCTCAGGCCCTGGGTTAAAGAAAGGTGATTATTTTTTTTTAGAAAAACACTTACCATGGATAAATTAAAAACAAATTTATACCCAGCAGCCTTTCAAATTAAGGTAATGCATTTAGGACTTAGCACTCTTGCCTCTTGAAGACTGAGGAACTATTTAAACTCCAGGAGGAATGTGGGAAAGCAACACAGGTGCAGTTAGGGGAGAACACTGCCTGCTGGAAAAGAAGCAGCCGCCAGCAGGAAATGCCACAGTGCAGATACAGACTGACAGCAGGGAAGGAAAAATGTTTCATCCTAACCAGTAATTGTCCCAACATGGCTAGATCAACTGAGCTAGCAGGAAAACACTGGTTTCAGAAAGGTTTTTATTAGCATGCTGAACGTGTCTCGTTCTCTTCCCTTTACAATTCACCTCACTGTCCAACACCAGCAGTCTTTTGTACCCATCCGTAAATAGCTGCTGCACAAATTAATCTCAGCCATTTCTTTGTATGAAAGATGGATGACTGACAGAGAGGAGATAGCAGAGGCAGGTGGAACAGAACAAAAGCTGGACAAACAGCACGTGTGCAGTCTGATGGGGAGCAGAAACGAGAGAGCCAGAGAAGTGCTCTGTCAGCTGATCAGATGGGCACTTCTGGAGAACAAGGAAAACAGATGCACAGGAAAACAGATCTCATTACTTCCACTTGTCCCTTAAGAAACGTGTTTGTACAACTCTGCTGTGGTTACAGCATGAGCTTTACTAATTTGCTTCTAGACCAAGTAGCAATAAAGAGATCTTGTTGGGAGGGTATTTTTCCCCCAGCTTAGTTTGAAAATACTCTGAAGAAATACTTAATTCATATAACTGATTGATTTGTTCAAATCAGCATGCCTTGCTTGCAAACTAATTAGATATACGTTAGAACAAATACTGTAGCTATCGGGTAGTGCTTATTTCAAAGTCAGTATAGGTCAGAACACAAAATACTCACTAGCTTGTTTCCAAGCTCATTTTAGGAATTTCCTATGTGTCCGAATTCTGAAGCTGTATCCTTTAGCATCCCTAGAGAGAGTTCTTTTTGATTAGTTGCATAATCTCAGGAGCAGGACTCAAGCTCTGCAGTCTGTAAAGAATCTAAACAGTCACAGCAATTTTAATGGAAAAAAGAGTTGCTGGATCTGATCGTAATCCTTTAAAAAAATCACATTACCCTCTTTAACACAGGAGGACCAGCTGCTTTGCAGGGCTTCCAAATTCCACGCGTTCTCAACACAGTAATGTCTACAGGACAGAGACATTCACTCCTCCCATTTGATTGCTTTTTTCCCCCCACCTTAGCAGGAGTGCACACTGCATGTGTTTTGCTTTAATATATAAATAAATTAACTTAATTTAAATCACACAGCACATAAATGGTTCAGTGAAAAAAGATGTCTTGCCTTTCTGCTGCAGATTAAATACATTCAGCAACTACATGTATACACTGCTATGACAATTCACAATGGTTATTCCACTTATGGTAATTTCTCATGCCAGAGATGATATGTATTCACACTGAGTCCAACCCAAAACAAATGCTCTTCTCTTGACAGCACTCTCCCTGTCTCGCACTGAATGTCAGCAAGGGAAAGCAGTCAAGGCTTTGGATGCTGCAGATTTACTTTCCAGGGGCACAATACTCGGGGAAAAAAAGCCAAGAATCTTAGGTAGTCCAAGGTAGAGACCTCTTATCAAGGCTTCTCTCATTTTCTGAGTCTAGAAGAAAATGCAAGACCTGAGGAGTGAGCTGTTTCCCTTCACCCCATTTTCGATTTGCTTGTTTAATCGTCTGGCTCCTTCATATTGTCCAAAAATGCAGGACAGCCCATGCCAAGAGTTAAAACAGCACAAACTGAACTTGAGTCGTGATTTTTTTTGTTGAACTTTTGGACTTTCAGGTATATCAGAGCAAGATTTACCTGAGCTCCACTGTTGGCAAAGAAGAAATCGCTCAGTCACCTTAAGCACACAAATATTTGCAAGTTCACTGATCCCTTTCACAGATAAGCATAGGTAGATAATAATAGATGGAGATGTTACATGCAAATTCTCATACCTCTGTCACTGAAGTCATCCACCAGCACTATTTCTGCTATCAGCTCAGGAGGGGAGCGGTTCAGAACGCTGTGCACTGTCCGGAGCAGGGAGGACCATCCTTCATTGTGGAATGGGATTATCACACTGGTGTTTGGCAGCTTCTCCAGGTACAGCTTATTCTTGCAGCTGGATACAGAAATAAGGTCAGAAGGGAGTGCCAAAAAACACTAGCACTTCCATATTAATCACCATCAAGCAACTCAGTTCATCCTCTATTCCCCAGAATGATGCAAGGTGCCTGAAAAAGGACTTCTTCAAGACAGAGTTGACCTGTTCCAGTTTGCCTTGCCAAAAAATTATGAAATAATGACTTTTAATGGCCAGTAAGTGATATTTAGCAATGCAGAAAGTCAAAGGGATCTGTTAGGTATTGAAACTGCTTTCAAAGGAAATTCCCATTATAGCTTAAGGTACAGCATTCTGCAATACTTCTTTTTCCAGTTCTCACACCTCAAAGATCGTTAGGAAGAGGATTTTCTGAAGTTACTCCAGAAGTTGAATGCATCTGTTTTAAGCTCTTTTAATGCACAGGTTTAGCATACTTAATCCCAGATTTCAGGGAAGTAAATAATTCTAATCACACATATAGCCATCATCCAAAAATTTCAAATGGAATGTAGAGAAAGTAAGGATCCTGTCTAACAGCACCTTCCCCAAAGAGCTGTAGAAATAGAAAACATTATGTACAATAGGTGGAAGAGACAGGACTGCTGAAAAGGCCTGCTCGATAAATAAACCCACTTGCCTTATTAATAGACCAATCTTTAAATTCTACACAAGACTTCCTTTGTCATCCTGGGTAAATTATTCAAATACTATTTTTCTTAAGTAGCCACTCTTGTTTTAGAAGATCTAATTTGACACTCAGCATTAGTTGGAAGATCAAAGCCAAGAAAGCTCGCCTTTGAATCCAAAGCATTGCAGAATTTGGATAGGGACAGAGATTCAGGTCTAAAGGGTCCCCACAGACCCCTTGGCTTTATGGGCACTGCCACAGACCATTAGTCTCCCTTAAGACTGAAATAGGAGTAATGCTACCTCATCCTGTGGGTGTGCTTTCAAGATAGGCTCATGAAAAACATCCAGACAACAGTATTAAGTGCAGAGTTTATTTTCCTGCAGGTGTGGCCCTCAGAGTGGAATTTGAACTTTGCTGAGCAGGTGAGGACTAAGGCCATTTGATGAACAACTGCAGTTAAAATTACCCAGCAGCTGTTCACTAGGGGACAAGTCTACTCCATTCTCAGAACCCCACATGTTCAGTTCAAAACAGATACTGTCCAGAGCATGAACAGAGATTTTTAGTGCTTAAATGGCAATGCTAGCATGGTGGCTAGCAGAAAAGGGAGGCCATGCCTTATTCCCTGCCCTGCCACAGCACTGCCTATTGCACAGCATGCACTACAGCTCTGCAGACTAGGCTTTTAGCACATGCACAACAGAGCACTTGCATGCAGGCAATCCCCTCCCCATTCCAGGAAGGGCAGATAGGAACAAAAGCAGCTCTGGCAGTGGAAGCTTTCTCCTGGGTGCCTTTCCCAGGGAATGGAGAAAGATACACCTATGTTACACAAACTCAATAAATCTATGGTTACAGGAAGCGACCGTGATGCCTGCATGAAAGGACAGTAGCTTATTATGGGTCTAATGAATTGTCCTGGGGAGCTGCCAAGAGCTTGCAGGCTACGGCTGCAATGCACAGATTCAGCATGCAAAATAAAGCTGCATGGACTGCTTTCATCCAGCCCCTGGCAATGCAATCAACCTTCTTCAGAGGTGGTAGCTGCTAGCTATAATTTTGTGACAACATGAAACAAGGTCCCCCAGTTCTCTTCCAACCCTTCCTAAACTGCAATTCTCATTCTTGAACTTTAACAAGTAGAAACTTTACCTATTAAGTTTAACTATTAAAGAGTTTCTCTCAAGCTATCATGTCCACAATTGTTTTACAAGACCTGCAAAATTAGTACTGAATATTAGAAACCCCAAAGGCACTGAAAAGAAACATTATTGCCCCAGTTCACCTTGTGCTTACACTCTCCTCTATCTGTAGGCACATTTCTGAACTTCAAAGTTTCCATTTTCTCCTACCAAACATAAAAGGGAAGGTAAAATAAGAGCTCTGCAGCACAGCTCGTGTCTTTCTATAGCGTTCTTTATGGACTTTACCTCAGCTAAACTTCATTATAAATTGCCCTCATCAAGCTCCCAAATAATATGAAACAAAACGTTTCAAGTGTATCTTTTTTTAATGGGTAGGGAATAAACAGACCTTTTCAGCTGTGAATTCCTTTACTGCAGATCTCCATTAAATGCAACCCCATTCCCTGCCCAGCTAATCCTAGCATCCATTACATACATGCTGTTTATCCTCATCTTGAGACCTCTGCAATTATAACTCACCACACTGGGGGAAAAGATGTGTCAAACATCAAGCAGAACCAGCTGCAGCAGTATCATTAATCACAGCTTAAGTTGTTGGTGACTCAGACACTTCACTTATTAATTTTAACTGGGGACTACAGTCAGAACTTTCAGATTTTAAAAAAGTTTTAATAGCAGAATTAGCAATGAGGAATCAGCAACTCTTTGAAGCACTGGGGAACATAAGTTAATTTATTAATCTTCAGGTGAGGAAATACTGCATTGTCTTAAATCCTCAGAACCATGGCAGCCCCTTTAAATGGCAGCCAGGCACAGCTTAGGTTAGCAATCTCAAACTATTTCCCAGAATTTGAACATAAGCTGACCAACAAGCATCTTTGTCTGACCAATCCATATGTTTAAACATTTCAGCTGCATACCTAAAGCATTTATGGAGTTGTGCTTGCTCCTCTGGTCCGCGGGCATGCAGGATTTGGTCGGTTCACTGTGACAGCTGAAGAGGTGATCTGTTGAATGCCCTACTGAATTTTAAAACCTTATTTTTGGAAATGGTACTTCATGAGTGAAGCAATGCTGAATTCAAGTTGTTGAATTCAAAACTAGCTTTCACCCACATATCTAGCAAGGCTTTCTGATTAAAAAGTGTGCACAGTTTTAAATACATCTCAGCTTTGCATCAACAAGGATTAAACAGTAGATTTCAAAGGTCAGTATTCAACTGGAACTGCTTTTTACACAAACTCTGGTTAAGTTTTATGAGGAAGATATGTACAAAAATCAACACTTTTTCTTCACTGGTAGTTGAGTGGAGCTACTCAGGTCTTGTTCTGCTCCTAAAAATGTCATGGTTATTTCCAGCTACTGGCAAATGCAAGAACCACACAGAGTTTACTGACAAAGCCATCACCTAACTACATTCAGGGCATTTTTGTCAAACAAGTCAGACATTTACATCAGTTTCTGCTGCAGAGAGAAACAGTTCTATCTTATTAGTTGCTAAAAATTGTTGGCCATGTCAGTAGACTCAGGAACTAAACTGTCGTGTTAGAAGAGATGAACACGGAAGTGGATGCCTCTTACTTAAGTTTAAGGTTCCTTTAGTGCAGGGCTGCAAGTTTTTGGTAATGTTTAGTATTTTGGAATTGTAAGAGATCTCACCTGCTTTAGGGGCCTGCTTTGCAGGGTGGTTGGACTCAGTGATCTCTAGAAGTCTCTTCCAACCCCTACAACTCCATGATTCTGTGATTTTTATTTATTTTTACTATTTTTTAACTGATTTGTCACCTCAATTTCCCACTGCAATTACTGTTCTTTATGAATGAGACAGCAGTGCCAACAGCACCCTGGTTGTGAGAGGCTTGTGTTGGACAAACAGAACTACATAAAAGCCCAGCACAGTGCTTACATGGTAAATTAGGGCTTGTAAACTTCCACCTTCTGAAAATCCAAACTGTATACTCACTTTGGGTGCCTGATGTCTGGAAGGGAACGATTCAGAGAAATTTTATCACTCACGAAGATATTAAAGCCATTTTCCCTGTATGCCTGGTCCACTCGCTCTGCATCAGTCATTGGGTAAGGCTTTCCCTGTTCTCCATTTCCTACAGACAGACAAAGTAAACACTCACTGTTACTATTAACTAGTGCTTAACAGGCTACAGCCTAACCCGTGTATCAAAAGGACAGCAGTTATCTTAGAGCCCTTTGAAATTCCTCCATTAGTTTTGTGCTGTACGCCATATTTAGCACTGGGTTAATCTCAGCTGTGCAAAACCGTACAAGTTAAAGTCTTCCTTCTGGGATCAGAAACAGATGAAGGGGCTACAGCAATGCCAGGAAGGATCTTTAGAGTATTTCCTTTTTTTTTTTTTCCACAGCAGGAAGAATACATATGGTTTAAATACCTCATCAGTGTTGCTTTTTTTTCAGCACAGATGGATATGTATATTTAACAAACCTGAGTTCTTGTACAGAGGAGGCAGAGCCCTTGCAGACATCAGTGAAAGGATGTAATGTTCAAAATGGACCGTTTTATATTAAACCCAGAATTACAGAATAAAAGTTGAATGTTATGATCTACAACATTTTTCTCACCCCTTTTCTCTTCTGAGTATCCCAGGTTTGGAATCACATGATTTTTAGTAAGCTTTTAAAAATCAATTCTGCACTTATTCTAAAAACACCAAGATGTTACTTACATCCTTTCACCTCATAATGGTTGTTTTGGAGTGAGTGGAGAAGGCTTTAACTGAGATTAACCATCAATAATTGCTGCATCATGCCAACATCATCTCAACTCTGAAGTTCAACATACCAATCCACACTCAGTCTAGCAAATAAAATACAATTAATTTATGATTTGTATTAAAATATTTATAGCCACTGTACATACCCACACGCTCAAGGTCCCTCCTTATAGCTTCCTTATTATGCCAGTCCTTTTTCCTTTGTCCATCAGCAAAGTAAAGGTCTTTCTTTTGTCTCATGTGCAGTGCCTTTTAAAGAGAAGACTGGATATATTACAAAACCACAAAAACCAATGAAACCTTTCCATTAACAGCCTTTCCCTTCCTGTAAGGGGAGACTATGGATCTCCCTTGAGGTCAGACTGGAAGCAAATCATTTTTAACCCAAATGGGAAGATGAAGAAAGCAAACTTTGCATGCCTCAGAACAGTACTTTATCTATAGCTGTTAAGCAGGGTTTTTTTTTTTTTTTCCTGGTACACTATCATGTATGCAGACCAGTGTTCTTAATCAGAGAATCTATTAAGAACTCCCATTTTCATTCCGAAAACATCTAATACATCTTACTTCCTATTTAATTAACAATAAAGCTTTAATGGGTGACCTATTGCAGGATCATTATTAATGAGCACACAACTATACCTGAATAAAATCAAAATAAGATTTAAAAGGTCATTTATTAGGACTCTTGCTGCTCAACTTAAAAGCAAATTTTACACGAGGCATGAGCCTGCGCCAAAAGCAATTAGAGCTGCTCTTTTCATGATGTTGTTCCTGAAATTCAAAAGCAATGGGTGTTTTGGGAACGAGTTGGCAAATGAAAGATGGGGAGAATTCAGAACCAAGCAGACTATTGTGTGTGGAAAGAGAAATCACAATCTCTCCAGAAGACAGACATCCCAAACCAAGGGAAATATATGCATGTTAAACAGAGTTTAAGGCTAAGAAAAGAGCATCTCTAAGAATGGGTTTTCAATTACATTACAATATGCTGCTAAGTACAAATACAAGTCATTTGTAGCATCTTTTCCGAGGAAGTAGTTACATAAAACTGTTGGGTTTTTGTTTTTGTTTTATCTTTAAAACACTCTGGAACTGCAAAGTAAGCTCCACACACGACAACTTCCCAGAAAGAAAAAGCTAGAGCCAGGCACTGCTCAGAGGCACGCAGTTTCAGGTCTCCCTCTAACAGATCAATCCGACTAAACCACCATCAGACCAAGCAGCAGTTAGCACAATAACCATGCAGGGCTATCAGATGTCTTTGGCATTTAATGCGCAGATTTCATTTGCTTTCAGAGAGAAATTGCAAACTACTTCTATGCCTAAGTTTCTCATGGGAAAGTGGGGTGTCCGGACATTTTTTCCTTTCTGTTTCGAGGTGCAAGGCTTCAGACACACAGAGCTCACCTCACTGCAGTCTGGCTGCTGAGCTCTGAGGAGCCCTGCTGTGAAGGCTGAATGGATTACCCCCATAGGAGCACCCCCTTCTACACTTGCTAGCACTTCTTCCACTCCAGCTCAGCACCCTGTGTATTAGCTTACAAAACCACCAATGAACACAGGTTTAAGGTAAGACATCAGCATAAACTACAGAGGCTGAACACGGGTTTCTGCTCTGTTCTGGTTTCTTCTCTATGGGTGGTAATTGTGAGCAGAGGAAGTGCACCAACAGGATGAGCTACGCTGATGGTATCATCAGACTAAGGGTAATAAATGAGAGGTCTATGAGTAATAGAGCTTGATCTGATTGAGAGATGCCCTATGAACTATTAGAACTTACTTGGTATTTTATTTTCCATGCAAGAGACTTAAAATCTAGACTTTTTCAGTGTAGGATCATATGATGATTTATACTCAGTTGCACAACTTCTCTGGCAAGACATTTTGCAGACCTGGCAGAAGTCAAGCTTCATTCACAAAAGCAGACACTCAGCTACACATACCAATTAATTAATACCGATGCTCAGTATTCCCCTTCCTGCTGTCTGCAACTCAGATTTACTTCCCCTGCAGGAGAGCTGAGGGGCACTCAACCAACAAGGAGTCACTCAGCTACTTCTCAATGTCAACAACTATTAAGGAACTTCTCTTTGTGTCACACGATGAGCAAGGGGAGAGCAAAGCAAACTTCCTCTCCTGATAACAGAATCACTAAGATTGGAAAAGATCACTAAGATCATCATGACCAACCCCAGTCCACCCCTACCGTGCCCATAACCACATCCCTCAGTGCCACATCTCCACAGTTGCTGAACACCTCCAGAGACAGTGACTCCATCACCTCCCTGAGCAGCCCATGCCACTGCATCACCACTCTGCTGGACAAGAGATTTTTCCCAATGTCTAACCTGAACCTCCCCTAGTGCAACAGAAAGCCACTGCCTCTTGTTCAGAGCTCAAGAAGGTGCTCCAACCCAGTATTCCCAGAAGCGATGGATGCTGGCTGACGGTAGCGACTGTGAGCAGGTCTTGGTGACGACTGTGACAGAGCAGCATGACAGGAGGAGAGGCAGCCTGGTTATTGTTGGTATAAAGCATAACAAATTTCCAGCTCAATGAAGCAGCTGTCCTGCAACAGTTCAGCAATCCATTTGTCTGGTCCACCAGAGCTGTTTCTAATTTTCCATCCCCACTAAATAATCCTCAGCGCACGGCCATTCCGTGAGAGCTTGGCCTCTGTTTTGCACAAGAGGCAGATTATGAGTTATTTGTCCCTAAGTCCTGCACAGAGCCCATTGCTGGGCTCTCCCTGCTGACACTTACAGGACTGACAGGTCTACATATCAGCACCAGGGAAGTGAAAGTGACCTAGGCAGCATGCCTCCTCTCCTGCTCTCCTGCCTCTGGTGCATACAGCCTTCCTGCCCTGCACAAGTGAAGCCAGACAGAAGAGTCACACACATAACAACGCTAATCTTTGTATCAGCATACCTTTCTATGAGTACCTTTTAAACCTTTAAGGACAGACATCCTGCAGATGGTCAGGCAGACTGGCTGTGCTCTGGAGCTGTTTTGGCCTTGGGCAGACAAGGAGCATGAATCAATCCAATTGAGAAGTGCTGCACTAAATGCAATACAACTTGGCTAAGCGTTACGGGTTTAGAATATTTCTTTCATCAGTATCACTGGTAAGCAAACTTCTAACACATTGGTTTGGCAAATCACTATTAAAACATGGGACCTGAGAAGCCTGCAGTGATAAATGCCCGTGTCTTTGCTCCAGTAGACCTGCCAGCACCCACCATCAGAGCAGCCTTGAAGGCAATATATACTTGAAGCAGCATGGTTAGTGTAGCATCTCTTGCTAAAATCACACAAAACTAAATAAACTTAAACTGACTACTGAAAAAAAGAGCAAATGACAAACATTTGCCATGCCCTGGACTGCAATTGTTGTGCCTACCTCGCTGCTATTAGCAGAGCAGCTGTAAGAGCAGCCACTACACAGGGAATGCATGCACGTAAACTCCAAGTCCCCCAGCAGTCACACTGGGCACTTTCCTGTCATTGGTGTTATTTTGGAAGCTTTATTTTACATGTCTGAGCTCTAGACATCCAGACACAGCACACGCAGAGCAGAATGTTTCCTTTTTTAGTGGCTTTCTTCAGGGATGCTGCAGGGATTTGACTCATTTATGCAAATGAAATAACTTGATGATATCCTTTCAGCAGAAGCTCTAGACTGAGATATCCAAGCAATGCGCAAAACACAGCCAGGTTTCTAGGACTGACTTTTGCCTTCACCATTTAACAAGCAGCTCATTTGTGGGAAGCTTTATCTTACCTGTAGCACTGCAATTTGTGTCATTTCTCACTTTTATCCTCATTACCCGTAGATTCGAATTGCACAACAGAAGGCACAACACTTTTGTCCAAAACCCATCAGCACAATCCCCTCCTTACCCACATTTTTGCTATGAAATTCAACAACCGTTGTTCGAACATTGCGGTTACCTGTTATTTATGGTGGGGGTAAATTGACATTAAGCATCTGCATTTCTGTCCCTATAAAGCAGCTCAGCAAACAGAAGTGCCAGGCTACAGACTTTGCCATTTTCCATTTTGCTCTCCCTTCACTTCTCATTTTGCAAAAATCTGTTTGTTTTTCAAGTGGTCAGTTGTTAACAGCGAAGCAAAAAGGAGATTTCAAAGCCTGAAAGCTTTATTACAATCATCTATTAAAGCTATCTAAGTGCACAGGCCATTGAATTCCATCCATTAAGTTCTACAGCAAGCCCATAACTTCTGTTTCAGCTCAAACACATTCACTTTTTCTTCAAAACTGGAAGTTGTTTACCACAAGTGATTACTTCTCCTGCAATATCTTAAACTAATCTCCCGCCTGCTTTCACTCTTCGTTTTTTCAAAAAGTGAAAATGAATTAAGGTAGAAAGGCATATTAAGCAATACATTGGAAATGGATTTAGACAGATTGCTGTAAATAAGCCCCTTCTGTCGTCTACCATGCTGTTACTTAATGTGCCACCAAAGGAATCGATCAGCGTTCAAACGCCAAACAAAAATGGAATTTTAATCTTTTCTTTAATCACTATTTAGTGTGCCTGGCTCCAGCCAGAATAAGAGAAGAGTAGATGGAGATGTAAGCCAAGAGCTTTATATATTAGAGGAAAAAAGATTTGCTGAAGTGCATGCAGCTAATCGCAATGCTGTACAGATCTCAAACCGTGTGCAAACATTGATTTTGTTGCTTATTTTTTTTTTTTTTAATTTTTTATTCTTTTTTAAAATCAAGGAGCTACGATCTTCAGAGATGATGGCATCTTTTCACCTTAGGTCTCTTCGTTTATCCCAGCACCTCAGTGAGTAAATCTCGCTGCCACATCCTACAACAAGCTGCTGAAGATGAGAAAACAGAAAAACAACAGGGAAAGGGAGGGCAAATTTAAACCATTCCTTTATTAAAGGAAGCTGCAGTCCAAGGCAGAGGTAAGTGACATGCCTGTGGGCTACCTAGAGCTGGGTCAGAAAATTCTGAACAGACAAACTCACTGTAAGAGGTCAATTTGTCAGAGGTCTGACTGTAAGAGGTCAATTTTGACTGTAACCCCTATAAGTACTGCTGACAACAGCTTTCAAACCAGCAGCTGGCTGGATACACATACAAAGGTGGGATTTCCACCTCTTCTGCTGATACAAATTTAGCTTCTGAAGGCCAGAAGAGAGAATATCTCACTTCAGGAAGGTTGGCCCTAAACTACATGAGGAAGAAAAGGGGAATAATGTTTAAGATGTTCCTCAGCACTGCCTCTTCCACTCGCACCAACAGCTGAAAAAAACCTTTTTCTCTGCAGCACTCTGAACATTTTGCAGTGCCAACACATGATTGTTTGCGATCTGCTGGCAAAAGCTACAGAAGCAGCCAGTTGCAATTAATACGGGCAAAGCAGGCCAACTGCCCCCATCCTTCCAGGGGCACTGTGCAAGAGAAGAGCACGCACCTTGTGTGCAGCCTGCCATCATTGTGTTCCAGCAAAGCTGGAGTAAGGAACACCCGGCCTCAGCACCATGCAGCCTCCATCCTCAGCACTAGCATGAAAATAACTGAGATTTTCTAATAAAAAAGAAAAATATCTCAACCATCAGCTGGAGGTATGCTTTCTAGGTCAGGAAGCTGAGCACGACCTTGGTTAGTCACAGCTCTTCATTTACTGGAATAGGAGATGGCATGCTACTAGGAAAAGAAAGCTACTAAAAGCCTGCCCTGCATTCCACTCGAGTGTTTTCAAAAGGTTAATTTCTTAAGCTATTTCAGTTCATCAAAAATTTAAGAGCTACATTAATACAATCCATACGCTCAACGTTTCAGGAACCGTTAAAAGGCAACGCAGAACTAAACGGCAGCACATCGTGGGGAAAGATTAAATGCTTTAAAAGACAAAGAGAAGTATGTCTCCACAGCTGTGTCGTGACTCAGATCCAAGCAGCAGGTCTGAATCAGACCTGGAGGTTCCCTGTGTAATGCCAAGGTCCCGCAGTTTGGCCATCACCCCCTTCTCTCCCACCAGGAACATCAGTAAAATGGAAATTCATATGTTCAGCCTTGGGCTGTTCTTTGAGGCAGTCACACCTCAGGGCACGGAGATAACTTGCTCAGCTCCTGCAGGAAGGAAGAACGCAGCACGTGCCCTTGGTTCAGTCCTCATCCGGTGTCAGGGACCAGGACCACAGCTGGAGCAGAACCAGCAGAATAAAGCGGGGCACATGGACACAGAGCAGAACCTTTTCTGCAGAACGCCCAGGGATGCTTGGCAGCTGCTTGCAGAGCTGCTGAAGCAATGCTTTCCTCCCAGAAGGCCGGGTGTGCAGTGCCTTTGGTGGACAAGATGGCCTAGTGCTTCAGCATTACCCTGTTCCAGCTGACTCAGCGCTTATTAATGCAAAAAGCTTTTTGTATGGAGCGCTGGGACAGTACTTTGTTGATCTGAATGACGCCTCCCCCCTTTACATTTCTTCATTTAAGTTTTATTTGACCTCAGTTGCTGAAAACCCTTTAGCACAAACCAATTTTTATCTGCAGAAGCATCCTGGTTCATCAAATGATTAAAGTCTGAAGACATCAGCTAAGGACAGCAATACGACATCCAGCTCAGCCACCTATCCCTGCCAAACACTTCACACCTTGCTCTTCACTTAGCTGCAGAAGTAATGTGATGCTTTTGCAGTGCTTGCTGTTCTCTAACTAAATCCACCCAGGCACACACACGTACAGTGCCTTCCCAATGTCAGTGCAAACAGTGAATTCCTCCCCAGCTTCCAGCACACCTGAGAGTGCAGCGCACCTTCAGTCTCAGGCCATTCTTTCAGCTGCCAAAAACCCAGCAGAACTATTTTTAGACTTCAAAACAGTTCCCATCGCTTTAATTTGCCCACAATCTCTTTCTCATCCTTTTCGTTCACGACAGCCTTTAAAGCCCTTGGTATCTGCAGAAGTGCTCTGTTTCCCATGCCTCAGGAATCTGCTCTGAGTTGTGGGATAAGCTCCCACGGGCACTGAGCTGCATCAGAAACCTCATTTTCCCCCTCAAGCGACAGGCACAGCTCTTTGACCTTGCTTTAACATACAGCAACACATTGTAAAATTCCAAAAACAAGAGTTTACTCCCTGGGCTATCCTCCCATTGAGATAGGAAACAACTGTTAGTCACGTTGCCTGAGGTACTGCTACGATGAGCTGCTCTGACAGCGAGTTTGTGAGGTATGGAGATGGATAAATCATCTCTGAACCATCAGTCAGAATGAGATTAAAGACTTCCCAACACCTCTCCTTTGCTTTCTGCTTCGTGTGCTTCATGGGAACTCCACACCTGGGAGCCAACACATGTGCTGTACATCAGTGTGTCCCCAAAAGCCCTTTGGATTGCAACTGCTGGAAGCAGCTCTGCAGAGATGCATGCTGTTTGCCGCAGCATTCGGTGCTATCAGAAGTTGTTTTAAATGCAATAAACCTTATTACATTCACAGGAATGGGAATGAACAAGCTGGTTTGGAGATCAATGGACAGCTGACTCCAGACGTCTGCGTACATCCACGCTCCATTTAATCACAGAAGGCACTCAAGCTACAGCAATTTCCTGTATGGACATACTTTGCAGCACTGCTGCTGAAATCTGACATCACAGACTTACGGGTTGTTTCTGCACATGCAGCACACCTGACTAATCTGCATTAAGATTTAACAAAAATGCAGGATATAAGAGCTGTTAATTTCAACATTTTCACGTATTCCCTGCACCCAGACCGTAAGCTCCTGGTCAGACCACAGGAACATCAGGCCATTCAAAGATCGCTCAGATGAACACAGCTTCCAGATATTCTGAATATAAGCAGAGATTCACACCATGCAATACGCCAGCAGAAATTCAGATCTCACTAAATATACCACAACCATCGTAGTGTGCCACTCACAAATACTACACAAGTGGGACTCACGGTATTTGGATAGCAAATGTAAAATTACACATAAGCTGCATGCTGCAAGTAGCTGGGCCTGGGAAATGCAAGACCACAAATTGTACTTTGCTCAGTTTACAAAAATTGTAGCATTTGTAACAGCAGAAGATGAAAGAGCTACTGCAATTTACAAATTTGCAATTGAAATGTCCTTAGATAGACTTTGGGAAACTCTGGTATAAGGGCTGAAAGAAGGGAGATGGCTGCTAAAGCTCCAACAAGTCATGAGGTGAGGATAGGACAGAATCTATGCACTGGTGTCCAAGGAAAGAGGTCTAAGTGTGTTCCATCAGGCAGACAAATCAAGGTGAAACCATGGTGCACAGATCTCTCTTCGATGCTTTCTAGAGCATAAGCAATGCTACAGGTGTGCCTTGCATTTTGTGATCAAGAGCCACCACTGAGACAGGAGAATGGAGAATATTCACATGAGGCTGGATTTGGCAGTTTGAAAACTTACCGAGTGACAGCTCAAACCAACAAAAAGCAATCTGGATTTTGCCTGGAAGAAAAGGCAGAGCATTACAAGGAATCCAAAAGCATGAGAGACCTGCAGGCTTCAGAACAGCTGAGATGAGATGGTTACCTCTCTTTGTAGAAGTTGGGCTTATGCTCAAACTCACGTTAAACTCAAGAGCACACTACAGAAGTCTGATGTCCTTGGAAGGTAATAGAAAAAAAGTCTTTATCCATCATTGGGATGGATAGGTTATAGAAATTTTTCCCACAAGGAATATGCAAGAGGCAAAATCTGACCAGGAGTGATGTAACCTGCCAAAAAGTCAGACTCGGCACTGGAGGAGCTCTAACACCTACAAGGGGCACTCACCTGTGCTGCAGGAAATAATTCCCAGTACCAACTCGTCCTTCTTAGCAGATCACTGCTGCAGTCAGAGAACAAACTGCTCCTCAAAAGGTTCTGTGTCACCCACCCACCTCTTTCACCTTTCCTGCTACTGACATCGGTGTGAAGACCAGAAGGACTACAAGCCCAAGACATTGAAAGGTTTGCAGACATTTTCAGAGACTACTTTTCACGTTATCTTCTGCTACCAGGAAAAATATCTTGCTAACTTAATACTTAAACATCACTTGAACAACATAATTCCAACTAACTCCAATAAAGCTAAGAGAAGCGCACACATTTTTCTGTCTTATCTTCCATGCTCGTCACTCAGCACCCTTCAGTACTTGTAACCCTTACTGTGACAGCTGCAGTTTAGAAAAAACATTACTTGTAATTGAACATGTTTATTACTGTTACCTCAGGTGATGATCAACTGTTGTTTCGCCTCCTAGTTCATACTGCTAACATCGGACTCAATCTGGCTTTTTAATTAGAAGCAATGGAGCAAAACCCCATTTTGCTATTTTTCAGCAATGGAAAAATCACTGTTTTCCTTTCAGATATTTTAGGAGCTTTGAAGTAAATTCTCTATCAACTTCCTGGCAGAATTGATGCTTCTTGACAGCGCTACGCTAAACTGAAAACATCAGCACTAAAAGGCAACATTTTACACGCCTCTTCTTCCCAAGGAGTTATTTAACTGCTGTTCAAACAAGGAGAACATTGCACCTAGCAATAGAAAATGCATAGATCGATGCCAAAATTAATCATGCTCCTCTCACAATCAGACTTCCTGAGATCACCTCTGTTACTCAGAAACGTTTCAGCCATCCTGCCTCCAGTTTCCCCATTCCTGCTGTCAGACCGTTTGACACACCTCCGTTCTGTTTGCATCTCCAAGTTCTCCTCGAGCAGAAGGCAGTACGCTGAATAACTGCCCTCAATGGCAAGGCGTCCTGCTGCATACCACAGCGTGGGGTGGCTGGTCAACTGTTGTACAGTTACAGCATTCTTATCAATAGTTCCTGTAAGGAAGCACAAGTCACTCCTTGAGACCAGGCACAGGCTGCATTATCCCACCCTGAATGAAAAGGGAGTGCCATGAGCACAAATGCCCCGATTTCAGCCTTCAAACATCTTTTAGAAACACAGGTCATCAGTGATAGGTTGCAAAGACTAAAGACGTCACACACTTGAGGAATAAATACCACCATGACCTGATTGTTGAAGGTTACAACAAGGAAAGTTCTAGGCACCCTAGAAGTTGTGTTTAGAATAATGGATATCAACTGCTCATCAGTTCAGTGCTGGTGTCAAGTACCTGTACCCAGCAAGACAGTGTCTGTCACTCTATCACCACTCCTCCTTCCACAGGGGAGGCACTGGCAGAATCCCCCAAGTTCTTTGTACATCATACATGCCACCTGGTCGCATTTCTAAAGTCTTCTACTTCTCTCCAAGCAAGCTGCCCCAGTGGTCTGCTTCTTCTCCTTGAATACGTTGTGAAATTGTGACCATCGCACATCTTGACACTGTCCCAAGGCTTTTATTTTCCATACTTCTACCCTAGACTGAGAAGAGGCTGACCCAAGGCCAGGAAAGGATCAAGTAATCTATACTGAAATGATGGATCTAGAGGCTAGATAAATTCTGGGTGGGTATGTTGGTCCCTCCTAGATATGCCCTCTAGCAGTGATCATCACTTGACACACACAGCTGCAAGCTACAATATAGCAAGAAATGGACTGCTCCAGATGTCAAGAGAGGTAGCAAGGAGGGCACAGTAGGGTACAACAGGAAACAAATTTGAAATCATAAGATAAATCGGTTGGGGCTAGGAAGAAGGCCGTTGACAGTCTGAGGGCTATCATCTCCAAGTACCTGTGGAAGACAGATGAGATACCTAACAAATGGAAAAATACAAGCATATCTGGGGAATTAAGGACAAGAGGGGTTGAGGATACAGATATAAAAACTATGCACGTGCACAAAAGGTGACAAATCACTTTAGAGAGTCACCAACAGGTACTATGGCAGCATCAGGATAAAAATCAAGAAACAAGCAGCTTCTTTTTGGAATGATTGACAACTGTGCAGACAGGAGAGAGGAGATGCATCACTTTCCTGAGTGATGTAAACATGAATAGGCAACAGTCCTGTTATTGCTAACATCCAAACTGGAATTTACTCAAATCTAATCAAAATCTACATGTTTTGATGAAAACATCCCAGTCATGTATCAAAATTAGCTTTGCCAGAATCTTTTTAGACTCTGTAAGATTACCTATTGATTGCAATATTGGAATAACAAGCATGCTCGTTAAACCTGATGTTGTCAGCTAAGTGGAAAACAGAATTAAAATCCAGAAGAGGTCCTGAATAAACAGAAGAATGCATCAAAAATTTGGGATACCACTCAGAGGATGACTAAAAAGGCATTAACCATATAAATGCAAGATGTGACTCATTCCTTATGCAGCATTTAAGCAGCTGTTTTGTCATTTCTGGGTGATGACAGATCACTGACTGTATGAATCTGTCCCACACTTTGGAGGAAAAGCAGAGCTCTTCCTGAGATATTTACAGACACATTTATACACAGAAGTACATGAAATGATGGGCACTGAGCAGGGCAGAGAAGACTAGTTAGAAAAGAAGGTATTAGAGACAGTCCACTTTTCAGACAGTTGCAAAGAAATGGGGAAACGTGAGATTAAAAGCACAGCACAGTCAGAATTATGGCAGGGGCTTTTCTACTACAGGAGATATTAGTATGTGCCATCTCAGGCCAAAAGCTAATTAGACTTTGAGGAGTCTCATTTTACCGCAGGGGGCTTAAGGGACATCTCTCCCTTGAGTTTAAACAGAAAACATCCAGCTCTGGAAGTCTTCACTAGCTGGTCTCTGGAAGCTTAAAGTAAGTAAGAGCTGCAGAATAACCTCACAAGCATCCAGCAGGAATCACAGAAACACAACACAATATTTTCAATTTTCCTAAATCTACAGCCCAGCAGAACTACATTCCAAAGAAACTGAATTATTTGGAGCATTTATTGTCCTTCAGCATCATTACGACAGCACAGGACTTAGCCTTACAACAAAATATAAATTCTCTTCTCTGCAGCACATAGCCTGACCTAGCCATAATGAAGCTCCATGGGACTGAGAAAAATTGCTGTATGGGAGGACATTCCCTGTAATAGAGATTTTGTAGCTCGCTGTACCAGAATCAAGCAAGCAGTCTGACTTGAACATGTTACACCTAGCATTTTTATGAGTCTCACTTCATACTGAAAGAATACTGTTTAAGCATCGACAAAAAAAAAAAAATCAATAAAGAAATAAAACACATGGTCGTGCATAAATACACCAGAGCACGGCCAATATAAATATCTCACATTTGCCTAGGTGTTTTTTTCTACCAAGGCTTATTAAACAAGCAAAAAATAAGTTCATTCTGCTAGGACTGTTTTAACGAGGGAGGGCTATTAACAGGTCTTGGTAAGGTGCCTCTGAGCAATTCATTGTATGCATGACCTCCCTCATGTCCTCTGAAAATTTATGCTGTAACACTTCAAGGCAAAACCAGCGCTGGTAAAACCGTACTACAGCACAGCTTACACGAACAGAACACGGTGCTCTGTTTTACCAGCTTGGAGGAATTTTCAAGGGAAACTTCTGTTTAAGCTTTTGTAAAGTCTTCCTGTTTTCCTTCAGTGGGAGCAAGGAGCGAGGTGTGTCCTTTATCCTGGATTTTAAGTGTTCCCAGAACACAAAGGCAGTTGTTCCAGAGAATATTCAGGTGATGTTTGGGCTTGGTAACCTTGTTGTGTATCTACTGCTCAGTTTTTGTAACTCAAGATCAGCTGGAATTCAGAAAGAAAGCCTGCACTGTTTAGTCTAGTGCAAGGAAGACAACACCTGGAAAACAAAACACCCCAAGTTCAGCAGTGTGCAGAGCACAGGAAAGGCACAGCTCTGGAGCAGCACCTTGGGCAACATCAGGCAGCATCGCCTTCTGACAGCACTGCTTCCTAAACCACAGCAGAAGATGCCTCCAGGACAAAGACCCTGGGCTACAAACAAGAATGATTTCTTCAGTGCTGCTTCTGGTGACTGGATGTTCCTTCTCAAGGGCTTTTTCACTTGCTTTCAGATGCAGATAGCTACAGGAAAGGAGTTATGGTAAGGGTTGTTCAGCACAGCATGGACCAAGCAAGAATTCTCGCCACCTCGGAAGAGTAATGTGGCTCTGGGCAGCCTGGTCTGGTGGTTGGCAACCCTGCACACAGCAGGGGGGATGAACCCAAATGATTGTTGTGGCCCTTTTCAACCCAGGCCGTTCTATGATTCTGTGTTCAGCAGAAAAGCAATGTGAAAATCATAAGTGTAACATGCAGGGTAATGCATGATTGGAAAAGGGTTTCCAATCATTTCAGATCAGCTTTTGCAATACGAATCGTGCTTTTACTTCCCTCTGCCTGCAGAACCATGGATGTTCTGAAAACAGAGCGCTCCAAGTCTCCCACACCATTTGCAACTGAGGCAGCACCTCCACTTTGAAGTTTGACTGGACATTGCGTATAAAATTGACCAGACTCCCCAAATTCTGTGCCACAGTTGAATGCAACAGGATAGAATTTCTTTTAGAAAAAGTTTATCTATTTCAACCCAGTGTTTTTTTTAAACATTTTGAAAGATGTGAGTATCTGCTGAGTGGGGGGTAAGCAGACTGAACAAACTGAGACTGAAGAGAGTCAATTAGTGATAACGGACTGGTATTATTACCATAAAAGGCTAAAGTTCAAAACTTGATCTGCGTTATAAATGAAGAATCAATCTAATTAATTTCGCCAATAACCATTCTTTGGAAATGGTTTTTCCATCACTACTCAAGAAAAAGCCCTGACCTGATGACTGAGAGCATAGACCAGAGCAGTTGAGGTCAGCCAACACCATGCAAGATCCACTGGCCCTTCTGAGACTGATCTGCTGACCACAGACAGCTTTCAGAGATCCTTTTTGCTCATGACAAAGGCCTATTTCACTGACACTTCTGCAGCATCTTAAAAAAAAAAAAAAAAAAAAAACAACAAAAAAACCCCAACCAAACCCTGCCAGCACTAGACATCACCGTACAATAAATCAAGAGTAATAAAACAAGAATACAAATTCTCTCCATCCTTCTGAAAGTCAAAAAGTAAGTTTTCCATTCAAGAATGATTCCTAAAGGAACCATACCACAGATACAGACATACAAGGTTACTACAAGTTAATACAAGCTCTTTCCAGGTTATTCCAAGTCCCTTACAGGGACAAACAAGGGGCAAACATTGCAACTTCTTAAAACCTTTCGGCATAAGCAAATCAGCTAAGAAGTTCTGAATGACTTTGCTTAGGAGGTGGACATCCCTACGCGCTCCATCTGACCTTACTAATAATCATTCAAGCTCCAAATCTGCTACCAGAGTCTCTGTTGTAAGCAATTATTTGCCTCTGTGCAAAAACGTTAATTTCATGCTCTGTAAACACGTCTCCTTGTGAAAGACCAGCCTGCCTATAAAGATTGCTTTTGACAGCCTGATGACCATCTTCTGCAGCAAGTGACTGAAGCATCCTTCGGTAGGTAGCAACATCTGTTCTCCCCTCTGTTCAGCAGAGGACAGACCGAGATGACAGGTTTACATGTGGACCACATGCATTGACCTTTAAAAAAAAGGGAGCTGGAGTGCTTAGGCACTTACTTAAAACAGAGCAACTTGACATCATAAAATTAAAGACAACAACTGCTTTCAAGTAGCTGTAACGCGTTGTAACATTCCATCAAGTAACCTACTGTGGAAAATATTATTTCTGCAGTGCTACTCTTCAGAAAAGGATGCACAGAAGATGAAGGCTGGAGTAAGAAGGATGACTTTTTAAGTAGCAGTGGAACTGCAAGAGAAAGGCTGGTTGTCAAGCTTCAGGGAAAAAATACCAGACTCCACCAAAATCAGCAGCAAGAAGTAGGCAGATGATTTGGCTCACAGCACCAAAGCCAGCTGTACCTACACTTGTGGGCAAGAAACAGGCACTGCCCACGAGATCAGGAAAGATGATGCTATACTGGAAGCTTTCTTCCTCCCAGTGCTAGTCTGAATCCCAAACTAAATCCATCAGATACATACAATTTTAATTTTCAGTGTCAGCACATGTGAGAGAGAGACAAGATAAAATATTTAAGGCAATATAAAAAAGCAGCTGACTTCTGAAAACGCTACATTTGAAAGTTACCACCTTTGCTAGAAAGGCAAGAGAATCATAAATATGCCAGGCATCTAATCTAGGGAACAACTCAACTTGGAATTATTCTATGCTATTAACAGATGCACACTGAATATGGACTCAGATCACTTCATAACTCATATCTAACACACGTTAGAAGTCAGCTTCAGTATTGCAAAGCTTGTCAGGGTGGTCTTCCAAACACGTCTGAATCCATTTTGACATATGTAAAGAACAATGAAATGCTCTTCCACCTCTCTTAAAGCTTTCACTTCTGTGTTGCTTCGTAGATGCCCTCAACCAAACCTATTTCCTCGTTTCCTATTTCCTTCTAAAATACCCCAGGGGCCACGCACATTAAATGAACCAGTCCTCCTCACTTCTAAGAACATTTCTTGAAACTTGAAGTAATAAGCAAAGAGACTTCAAAATTTAAGTCTTATGGCACTTCTAGATTAGGAAACGTTCACATCTTTCCCTAAATTTACTGCTCCGAGAAGAGGCCAAACAAATTCACCATCCCCAAAAGCTCAAAGTAGAGCAGTTGGCCGTTATGAATTACCAAAGTATAAAGCTCAGATAGATGTCAGTGCTTCCATAATCATATTTAGGACAACAGCTCAGAAGCAAGCTGCACAGGACTAGATTTTCACAAATTACATTAGGAGGAAGAAGGACCATAACATTTACTATAAAGAAGAGATGTCAATCTTTCAAACATAAGAAGAAAGATTCTTAATACAAACAATTTGTTGAAATTACTTCCCAATTCACAAAACAAAACAAGCAGGACCAAGGCTGCTATGTACTTCCAAGCAAAACTAATCTCAGATTGATAAATTCTGAGACTTTCTTCCCATTGCCTGGGGTAAAAACCTTGCAGATTCTTTGAAAAGGTGAAACCAGACTCTCCTCTACACAGCACAGCAAAACCTGCTTGCAGAATTACATTATTGTTCTATACTCCTCTTTTTTGAGAGCAAGCTCATTTAAAAT
Source organism: Perdix hodgsoniae (assembly GCA_035772895.1). Classification (NCBI taxonomy): domain Eukaryota; kingdom Metazoa; phylum Chordata; class Aves; order Galliformes; family Phasianidae; genus Perdix; species Perdix hodgsoniae. The sequence continues at coordinate 5,739,241 of JAPSGF010000035.1, read as the reverse complement.
ACTTATTTCCCCCTCCCCTCCAACCTCCCGCCCTCGTTTTGAATCCAGTTCATCTCACTGATCTAATTTAGAGGCATTTCAGCACAACTGAGCAGGACAAAGAATCACAGAACTGTCAGGGTTGGAAGGGACCTAAAGGATCTCCACCCCCCTGCTGCATTCAGGGCCACCAACCTCCCCATTTAGACACGATCTGCAAAGTGAGGGCAAGACCAAAGCACCCCTGCCAATGAGACAACCACATGCCTCCCAACCCTGCTAAACACCTGCTGTTTGATTACTGGATTATTACCAGCCAGGCAGACTCTTTCAAGCTCATTCATTTGCCATTCTTGCTATCACCACCATTAGCAAACTCAATTCACGCTTTCTTGCTCCCTCAAACAAGAACATGTATCAACCTCCAACTTTCAGGCTTATTGAACCCAGGAGTTTTAATTCCTTGCCTGGCAAAGCAGAAAACCACTCGTGTCAAAAAGAAAGGAAACCTCAGTGCCAGCCTGAGGGAGTCAATAACTGCTTCCTGGTAGGTGCAAAATTCAGGATATTTTTGGCTGCTCAGTACACTTTGTTTTAATGTGCCTAGACATCTTTAACTAGTTGCTGCAATTTAAAACACCTTCTCTATATATAACTTTAAATGGGCATTTGCTGTAGTTTCCAGAACTGCATCAAGCCCATGCTAACGTGTTAATCGTAGTGACAGCTGAAGATGACCCCAATTAAACAACTCCACAGCAACACTATTCTATTTAAACAATCTTGAGAAGTTTCAGGAGGACCATTGTCTAAAAGAAGAAAAAAAACCAACAACCATCCACAACAGAAATGAACCACAAAACAAAAAAAAGCTTATGTAGTTGAAAGCCTTCATCATTTAATCCTCCACAGTCAGTAAGAAGCATTCAGACTGTCTGGAATAATTTACATAGCAGCTCTCATTACAGTAAGCCAATCATTTCATCCAAGAAGGGAAAGTATGAAGAAACCATAATGCATGGTGGTGATGGTGGAAAAAAAATAAAAAAAATCAAATACTTTTACCCCCACACTTCTCTTAAACGCATTTTCAAAAGCAGCAGTTGTTTCAGACAAGCCAAGATATTCCAGTTAGACCACAGGGACAAGAAACCATGCCAAATTCCTTAAAATCAAATAGAAGCCAACTTCTTGCTATTTTCCATTAAAGGTGGGATCATTTTCTTTTCCTTAAAGATGTGAGCCAAAATTCATAGCTACTACAGATTTCAAAGTATTCATATCAGCCTTCTGAGTGCTGCTTGGAAATACGGTACGTTTTTGATTGATGCTTCTGAAAATGAACTGTGATTTGTCCCTTCATCACAAATGTAGACCTGTAGGAACTGTGGGCCCTTCAAATGAGGATCCACAGGTCAGTGGGATAACCAAACTACCTGCGTTCAAAGCCAGTTTTGCTTTAGGCCAAATACAGTATCACTTATTCAAGAATCACTGCTACTTGAAGAGGCAAATCACATACAGTTTTCTTGCTGTCAGGTTCTGCAAGCTTAACTGCCTTGGTAGAGAGCTGACAGTTCTCCCTAGCACACTGTGATGCTACTTTGTACAAGAGATGGAGAAAATCTCGGGTGAAGAACAGCTGAAGGAGAGCCAAGTGAGGTAAGGGTGATGAAAACCAGAATAATGTGCAGGCAGAAGAATCTTGGCCAGGACTTCAGGCTCCGTGCGTGTTATAAAAGGGGACTTCTGAGCACACATTAAGACAACACTGCAGCTGAAGGCACCATCTATCTTTGAAGTTTTCTGATGAAGTGGTATTAAGAAAGCAGGGCAAACTATGCAGATAGTGGAAAACCCTGGGTGACAGGGGAAAACTTCTTTGTGGCTCAGATGAGCTACCACTAAGAAAAGATACGCATTATGAGCAGAAACATTTAGTTTAAACTTCCCTAATTACACATTGTGACAAGAAAATGCCCAACTAAGCACATCCAACCAGTAGCCCTACAGCAACTTACCATCAGCAGAGCTGCCCCCATCACACACTTGGCACACATCATTTTCCAGTCACTACATGCCTGGGAAGCATCAAAACCTGAACATTTCATTCGCTGTAGCCCACCAGTACAAAGAATCATTTTATCCTCTACAAACAGAATCAAACAAGAGAACTCCTCTTTGCCAGGCATCAGTGAGAGCCTCTGTTGAGCTGCACAAGAATTCAGCATAACCAGATCGTACTTAAAAATCAGCGTGCAGCAGTGAATGTTTGCCATCCCAAAGCACGGGGAGATTTGTTAGGAGGATTATATCTAAGCAGTTTTAAAACATTAATGTGAAGTAGCAAAATCCAAATCATTAGACTTGCATTTGCTTGATTCGGCTCCTGCTGCAGGGCAGCGTGCCATGCTCCCTCCAGCAGGCAGGTAGGCCCCTGCTCAAGTAGTTACCCACTGATGTTTGCCATCACTAATCTCCTCTTGGAATTGTTCCCCAGTGCCAAGCAGGCTCCGGGGATTTCAGAGAGCACAACCTGAACTGGTCCACAGCTGGAGGAAGGCTCCTTTGGGGTAACACAGACACACATGGAGATGTCCTATGGTCACTCTGCAAGGCATAAACCAGATACATAACCTCTACAAGAGAATGGATGTAACTTCTTGTGAAGTATTTTTTACCCCTACAGACCTCCCATGAAAGTTAGCAGTAACATTTAAGCAATCCCTATTTCCCTTTCAAATTCTCTGGAAAGAGTTTTGGTGGAAACCCCCACGTGCAGAGAATTATGACTACCATTAATTGAAGGACTACCAGCATATAAACAATTACATCCATTTCAAATGGACTGCCTCTTCGGTACCTCAGTGCCATTTCTACTGCCTAACTTTGAGCAATTAACCTTTCAGCATTCAGCCTGTCCACTGAGAACTCAGGGTGCTGAATACCGGATCATTTTTTAATGAGGCATCTCCAGCAAAGCACAGATATTCCCCCAACCATTCGCAGGCTATGAAGGAACGAATGACTGGTTTATGTACTGGGGAGTCAAGCTACCTGAATTTTGGAAATCGAGGCTACCTGGCACAGTTCCCAGTGTCAGTAATCATGTAGCTCCTCTGACCACAAACCCATACATTTGAACACAAAAGCAAAATTTTGTCATGTGTATATATGCATATGTATGTATGTATATATATACATATACACACACAGAGGGTATCGTGTGTATATGTAAACATATGTATTTATGTGTGTACAGATCTTTACCATGCAAACTACAACAGATACAAAGAGCACATCAACACTGTTTCATAGAGCAAATTCTCAGCTACAAAACACTATTTTTCAACTGTCACCATCATTAGCTGTGCATTTTCACTAGTGATGAACAAGAGCCTGCATGCTGTGCCCACACAAACTGCATGGGCCATGCAGAATGTAGCTTCTCGTTCACACTACTGCTGAAACCACCACCTCACCGTGCTCACATCCACTGCTTGTTCACCATAAACGTACAACAAGCACTGAGGAATATCAGTGGGTGCCAATTCTTCCGCATGGAGGAATTCAGTGATGCACCTTTGCTTCAGTCACACTTCCATGTCAGAAGCTGAATGCCTCTATGCTGCCAGCTGTCACACAGCAACAAAATGTGGTACAATATTGCTGGGAAGGTTCAACCTCTACTGCCATCCCACCAACACATCTGCCTCCTGATGTCATGGCCCAACGTAAGTAAAAGAGGAGGCATTACTTTCGGAGCAGCCATCATATATCAAATGTAATGAATGAAGATGCCCTCCTGGTCATTCAATTCAAAGCAATGCAAAGACAAAAAAAAAAAAAAACAAAAAACACCAAATTCTCTTTATTTGAAATCCTTTACCTTAATCCTGAATGGAGCCACTGAAGTATCACAGAAGTGCCTGTAGCAGAGGGCCATCCACCGCCACTGGTGCACAGAACTCAGCGCTCCCATAGGCTCCAACAAATTGTCCAGCTTAATGCTGAGAAGTTGCATGCATTTAGAGAAATTACACGTTTCATTGCAGCGTTTAGCAACGTGTTGAAGGACCGTCTCAAGCAAATGCTCACCTTCTCATATCAGCTGCAGAGGGCCAGTAAATAACAAACTAAGACCATCCGTGGCAACATTTGTTCCCGTCTCCATGTGTGCTCCTACTGACTAACATCTGTGCATGTCTTGTAAAAGAATGTTTGCAGCCAGTAAATTCCCTGACAAGGGCAGAAAGTAAATTTTCTTGATTCAGACACAGAACGTTTAATTCCTAAAATTTTATTTTCAACATTTCCTCAGAATACACTGCATGCAATATTTAGAGCTCCTGGCTTCCAGGAGACATTTGTCAGAGCACATTTAGAAGCAATAATGTCTAAAACATCTGCAGCTGGTTATAATGCAGCAGGAAAATAAAGTTGTCTGGCTTCAGTACTGTGCCAGTGTTTGAAGGGAAAAAAAAAATCAAAACCATATGCCTGCTCTTAGTATATTCTCAAGTGGTCTATATTTCATAAGGTAACTTACCATTAATTTTTAAAGTCCTACGAATTGAGTTCTACTAATTGGACTTCTTGGGCTTTTTAAAAAATGCTTTTAAAGAACCTCGAAATTCCCATAATCCAGCTGGCTTTGATCCTACAGGTCAGACATCCAAAATCTTGCCAGTAAGAGGCATAAGCTCCAAAAATTCTCCTAGCAGGGCTATGCCCAGATTACCTCCCTTCAGTCCTACCCAGAAATAAGTCTCCTGGGATTGTTTTATCCAGGATATCACTACGATGGATGCAGAAAATGAGTAACTTACATTGTGGTTTTTAAATTTACGCCGTTTCAAATGAATGCTGGCTTACAGTTTCAAATGAAAGGAAATGATAGCAGGGATTTTAACCCAGTGAGAAACTCATCCAGGTCTGAAATGAATGGCTCTGAAAGCTGTTCAAACAAGGTGAAGCTCTTTCCCTGCTCCAACACAACAGTTTGGCTTCACATCTCCTGGGAAATCAAGGGAGATATAATTAAGCAGTCTGGTCGTACTCCTTTCTCTGAGCAGATGAATGTTTTTCTCAGACCCACAGATTAACGCACTCACTCACCACTTTCACTGCTCAGTCTCTGATCTCAGTGTGAAGTTCATAAAGATTTGCCCCCACCCTTCTTTCAGTGCACAAAAGACATTTTAAAACCTGTCTTCAGTTTAAGCGCCCAATAACCAGTTTCCCAGGAGCACTGCATCTGGCTGACCGCTTCCCTGCTCCTAAGGAGCAACTGCACTGCAGAGATGGAGGCAGAGTCACCCATTCCTCCTGCAGAACCTTCCATTGGGATAGACACTGACGTGGCCACTGATACATGAGAAGATTGCAAAGCAAATATATAAGAACAAAATTAATACTTCACTTACTGTAAAACACGTATATATACACACATATCTGGATGATGTACAAAATTACAGTGCTCTCCTTACAACCACACGTTTGTTTTCGAGCTGAGCCCTGGCATGACACAGTCTTGCATTTCCAGTCAAAAGCTGAATATCAACTTGATGAGCAGTTTCCCAGCTGCTCACAGGTTCCAGAAGGGGCAAGAAAAATTGGCAGAGTTCGGATTTTATTTTTTTTAAACCTTTTGCAACTTTATAAAACCGAGCAGCCAAAAGTCAAAGGCCTCTGAAGGCCTCTGAAGCAACAGCCAAATTTCCCTAGCGCTGGTTGAGTAAGGGGAGATTGAATATCACCTCCTACAGAAGTTAACTGCTCTCACCAGGAAGATGAAGCAACTCTATTGATGCCAACTGATCTCTTAAGATACCTTTAAAATGCAATAAATAAATAAATAACCCATATCAGAATCTATGCAGAACATGGATTTGGAAAGACATCAGACCCAAGAGCTCTTACACCACAACTTGTAAATGGAGAACTCCAATTTACTGCTACCGAAATTCAGTTCCTTCAACACGCAGCCTTTTCACTAACAGCCTACAAAGCCTGAAGTTCTGCTGCTGATCTGTCAGCACCTCCATTCCAGCACCAAGAGCTGCTTTCAGTCTATAAATTGCTCCTCGCGCTGCAGCCTGGCACGAAGTTCAGCACCATGCAGCAGGCTGGGCTGCGTTCAGCCTGACAGTGAAGTGCTGCGTGCATCTCGTTTCTGTAATGGGACTCCTGGATATGGCCACTGAAACGTACGTTTGGGATGATAAAGCTCCTCAGTAATCCTTCCCAGGACGACTGGTTTCAGCAAGACCAGTATAGCAACTGGCATGTCTGTGCATTGGTCTGCATACCCAAATTAAAACCCCAAATCAACAGCACAGCCCAATAGAAGCATTCAATACACGAGGGCACACATGTCTAGAACTCACTATGTAGATTCAGGTTTTAAACCACTATTGGCAATGGCACAGACCCACCCCTTTCTCAGCTTCCAGCACAGACCCACGACAAAGCAAGCTGTCCTTACACCCAAGGCCGTCCAGCACTTATTGCCTTCCTATCGCCTAATCAGTGCATTAAGTACTTGCAGCACAAACGCGTGGGCTGCCAGCAACTCTACACAATACCATTTTTCTGCAAAGTTCAAAATCCATCATGTAGAGCACCCAGTGTTTTAGCAGCAGCAAGCTATGCAAAAAAATAGAAAAAAGCAGGAAAACATTGTGAATGTTAGTCTGGATGTTGCATGGTCTTACAAGGCACTATCTAACCTGACACAGCCAGGGAAATGCCCTCTTAGGAACACTAGACATTTTTTTTCATCGCTGCTGAAGGACCACAAATGCAAAATTGCAAAACCCCAAAGAGCGACTCGATGGCAGTTTCAGTTCATGAAAAACTGCTGCAAGAAAAAAAATGTATTTGTTTGAACTTATCTGCAACCAGCAAGCAGCACAATATCACTTTGTAACCCACAACAAGGAGTAGATCAACCTGGGAAGGAATGTACAGTCCATTTTCCAAGACTTCTAGAAAATGCCTGGAACATTTTAATAACTTAATTCTGACTTAGAGAAATCTTTAATTAAGACAGCATTTAGAAAGCATTTTCAGAACAATATGGAATCCTGTGGAATGTGCTACAGCCCCCACGGGAGCTTGCTCTTGCTAAGAGCTGAGCTCAGCCACAACGTAGGGAAGGACAGCAGCAGCCATGAGCAGCCAGCAGCACCCACATCATCCTGTGCCATGTGCCCAGCACATCAGTGCTTGGCACCACCACCACCCTGTCTCCCCTCTATCACTCTTTAAATGAATGCACCATGCTTTTTCCTACAGAGGCATTACCTCAAGTCATGCTCATAGAGGATTTAATTATTAACTGCTGATTACTTTTACTGACATGCCACTGATAGTCCTTGTTGCTTTAAAAAGCAAGCAAATTAGGTCAAGGCAGCTTAAGTGCTAGTAAAGTATGTCGCATAGCACCTTATATCCACAGCTCAGACAGCACTTCCTCACCCAGCAGCAAGCAAACAATGTATAAACCCTGTCCAGACAGCCAAAGGGTCTTAATCTGGATACAAACCAACTTTCCCTTGCTCTTTAGGCCTCATGCCTCCTCTAAGTGTCAGTTCATCTGTACAGGCAGTTCCTGGGAGATTACTTTTGAGGAGATTATACCCTGCCAGGGTCCTGTTCTGAAAGTTCTTTCAACTACAGCCTTCTGACGGACTGCAGGCCTCCGAATAGCAAGAGACGGAGCAGAAAAAGCTGCAGCAGAAGGATCTTTCTTTCTTTCTGGATAGTCCTCAAGTGACAACCAGCAATTCATCAGCTGTTCCTCTGGAGAAAGCTGCCCATCCAACCAGTGCCACGGCAAGATAACAAAGCACTTTAAACACTTCCAATTTCTGCAGCACACACGGAACTAAAGAGCTGCTCTGTTACGTGAAAGCCAGAGAAATCCATCACGTCCAAGACTGAAGCTTTAGCACAGGCACTTCCCAACAGCAGTGCTTAACTGCTGTGCTCCAGCAGGGTCCCACCTTCGAGCCTCAGAAGCACACACTCTGTCAGGTGCACTTGAGCCATCCACCTTGCTGACTTCACAATGAAAAATTGAGGCCACCCAGGCAATTCCATTAACGTTGATTAATCGCTGTGTCAAGCACTGTGTCAGGTCCTGGGGATGCCAGCTGTCCAGTACTTCAAATTTGCCAGCTTCATGCGAGGCAGTGCCAAGCATTCTGCCCAGCACAGCCCCAGCAGCACAAGAAGAGACAGTGGGGCAGCATGAAGAAAAGGACACTGCATCCTCTCCGCTCTCAGGCCGTGCGTTCCAGAGAGGTGCATGCTGCCCCATTCCCACCTCAGCCTGTGCAGCCCAGCTGGAAGCAGGGGGCAGCCAGAGCTTCTCCTGCAGTCAGAGAACAGTGACACGGTTCTCTCACTGGACTAGTCCAGGCTGAATGTAAAGCACATGGAGAACAAGAATCACCACAGCAGCACCCCACTTCGGACTGGGCACTGAGCTATACATCAAAAGCATAAGAAAGATGAGAACATGACCTCCTCTCTTTAACCTTTCAACCCCAAACCAGTTATGGAAATCTTGTACGCAGCGAGCAGAAGGCGTAAGGCTCAGCAGCATTCCTTACGTTCTCTGTCACCTCTCAGAAGAGACAGAGCTGGTAAGCAGAAGCCAACAGCAAGGGCTGACCCAAGCAATGGCACGGCATTATGAGGCAGGCATTTACCTAAACTAACACTTGCCCCACTCCTGCTGATCATCGTGTCATTTCTCAAGTGTGGAGAGTTACAGGGATACAGGCCAGCATTTGTAGCTACTGGTTGAGCTACAATAAAACCCCCTGGAAAGCCTTCTGCAGCTTTTTCTGCTGAAGAGCATTGTTTAATGCTTCTACCATTTTGGCTGCAGATCACATTAATCTCTTGCATGCTCCCTGTAAGTTGTCCAAGTCATTCTGCAGACTAATAAGGAGGTCGTTTTTATAATATAAGCTAAAGCCAAGATTGTTTTGAACCACAAAAGATACAAAATTTGAGGAACTTCAAGAAACCCGGGGATATCTTTGCAACTGCTGCCTTTCCCTCCCGTGTTTTCAAGTGTTATCCTATCCTTAAGATAAAGTTCTTCTGGAGGGAGATTACTTCTTACACAAGGAGCTGATGCAGAAGGTAGTAAACAGAATTGCTGGAAGTCATCATTAAATTTATAAGCCCAGACACACAAATAGAATGTTGGATTATACGTCATTAAATTTTAAAAGCACTCCATAACCAAGAAGCTTTCGGGGTCTTTTCCATCAGCCAGGTTCCTCCTCCAAGGAGCTGCCCAGAGTTTTTACAAGCTTCTGAAGCTCTGTACCCAATGATTTCCAGCAAGACCCAAGTGCACACCCTGGTCTCTCCTCCAGGTCCTAACCCTTCTTGCTGTCTGCACACATCACATAATTAAGAACAGCTTACAGCTATACTGAATGGTGATGCATTACACGTTCTTGTTTCGGAAATGAGAACAGAAGCCAGACTGCCGGATCCAGGAGCAACAAACACGTCCAAACTCATGCATATTAAGCTTACAAAGTCCATTACTGGGATGGAAGAAAACCTCCTTTAGTGTTCCTTCATTCTGAACGGAAGATATTGCCAGAGTCTACACACAAGTTCACCTTAACAGTGCATCAGAACCTCTCACGACTGAGACGCATCAGTTTCAACAACCTTCTACCAGGAAAGGAGAGACAAATACAGTTCCTCGCTGCTGACTTTGTCATCAGAACTATTGCCTTTCCTTTGCTGCCCAGGGATAGCAGCAAAGAAATAGCTGTGTGTACGCACAGGGCTATGAACAGGACTGCAGCTGCAGACACAGCTACCTGAACACATCATTGATTAATCCAACTTTAATGAGCTTGAAAACATTTTACTGAGGACATGCTGCTATTGTGAAGCTGTGACTCATAGATGAGGTAAGCCAGCGCTCCTCTTAAATGTTTAGACCTTTAATTTTAAGGAATTAAAAAACAACAAGGCTTCAAAAGTCAGACCGTCTCCCGGCTCTGACGAGCTAGGGAAGGAAAAAACAGATCCACAAACCTCACATCTGAGACAGAAGACAAAGCATGACAGTGATTTCACCGCGCATCAGAAGACTGGAAACGCCGAAGATCTTCACACTGGACTCAGCCAGCAGTGAAAATCCAGCTGTCCCTTTCAGGATGCTGCAGACTGCTTGTCTCACTGTATGAAGTCAAATCACCGCACTTCTGGGAAGCTGCTTTTGGTGCTACCAGTACCAGCAAACAACCCGACTTTTAAGGCATTTTCTTCTACAGAACAACTTCAGGGAAGGAAAATAAACATGCTTTCAGTTGATGCAACTTTCTGAAACATTTTTCCTTTGAGTGTTTCACATCTGACTGGGCCTCCCATTGCACTACAGAAACAGAAGTCAGTTCTCGTGGAGCCATCATCTTTCCCTAATGGGCTCAGAGAACTTAATTCTGTTTTTCTAATTATCTTAATAGCTACTCAGAACCCAGAACTTTGTAGACTAATAAAAACAGACCTAAAATAGTTTTATAAAAGCTGCTAAATATGAGGGGAAAAAAGATCTACCCCAAATATTTGTAAGCTGGATAAACGATGGTCACAGCATGCTTCAGACAGAACAACCTCAGAGCTTGGATTTAACTGGAAATAACTTTGCTTCTTGCATTGTTTCTTAATATCTTAGTAGCCAAATTCCTACTCTACAAAAGGCCGGTCTGATTTTGATGCTCCCAGCTCTGGAAGCACAGTGTTACACAGCCATCTGATGCATTCTAGTTTTCAGGGATTCTCTTACTGGTTTTGACCTTCCCTAATCCAAATGATATTGAGCTTCTCTGACAAGATTTCAGAAGGAAAAACAGGTAGATTCCATAAACATTGGTGAAGTTAAAACACTAATGTCCATTGTGCTAAATGGAGCAGAGCACGCTCACTTTGCTCTTATTTATATGACACATTTGGCACCCTCCAGGATAGCTGACAATGTGTGAACAGAGTAAGGAAGGAAAATCTTCTACAGCAATTGATTGGTGACCACATGTATGACGCTGAAGGTGAAATCCACTAGAAAGGTTTACACTGAGATGCTGTGATTCCTGCAGAGAGATTTCTGGCACTAAGTGAGACCTGGAAGTGCCTTCAGAATCACTCGTAAAACAGCTGAGTAGATCAGATCTTTCACTCTGTTTTTTCCAGGTCTTAGGTACATGACCTCTTCTTCTCTCTGCCCCAGGGCTTTGAATGCAGATACCTGAAGTCCCACATGCCTCATGCAGAACTCATCATGCTCTGAACCTGGTGTCCTCCAAGGGGTCAATGCTGAAGATCACAGCTGGGTTTTGATGACGAAGATGCAAGAGCTGCTGTGCCCTGAGCTGCACAGGAGCAAAGCTTGAGTACGCACCCCAAGGGTAAGAGCCCTGAATGTTGGCTTCGAGGTCTGAGGAGGATCAGCAGCTTTCAGAAGATCACTCAGCCTAAGCCCTTAAACCCACTTAGGCCTCCATCCACAAAGGAGTTAAGCACCAAAGTCTCACTTTCTAGGGTTTTCAGTTCATTCTGGCACAAACCAAGCATGCGAATGCCTGCACCATACAAACCACAAGAGATATAAAACACAGTTATCTAAATGAAGAAACTGAAGGAAATACCCAGAGAAAGGAATGAGCTGTCCACTTGCTTAAATGGGAACTGTTTACAAGAAAGCATATCAGTTCCATGCAAATAACCCTAAAATATTTATTCTCCACTCCTCCTTTAAAAGTAGTCCACAAAGCACCACACTTCTCACATTCAGCCCATTCAGTGCTTTCTGCACACAGCGATCCTTCTCCCGCTCCATCCTGCAGTGCTGGCCCCACTAATCACTGACATATGCTCCAGCGCCGCGCGTTTCCTCTGGCATGCTGTAAAAAGCAGCGCTGTCACCAGAGCAATGTACATGCTGGCAAATATGGTCTGTCAGGTTTTGTTTTCAAGGACTATAAAAATAGACTTCACTTGAGAACTCATACCCTCTAGAGATAATTTTTTTTTTTTTTAAAAAACCAAGTCTTCAGATGGCTTGCTAAATGAAATACAAGACTTTGCTTTTTCTCTCGGGATGTTTGAAAACAATAACATTTGCAGGTTAAGCCAATATTTGAAGTTTTATTGCACGACTGACAATTCTCAGCTAATTTACCTGCAAACACCAGTGCTCCCTCCTCGTGTGCATCAATTTACAGCTGCTCCTCAGACATTTCTATGAGGAGCAGCCTCTTATTACAGAAATTATCTGAAAGGAACAAGCACCTCATCTGTTCCCAGAGCTGAAGTCTCTCACCTTTGGTAACCAGAGTTACTTTGTGCCCATAACAACCTAGGCTGAAAAGTAAGGAAAAGGATCTTGGCGTAGATTGAAGTTGGAGACACTTTGCTGTTAGTCTGTATGTAATCGGCTTCGCCAAGGACTCTCGTTCTCTAATCAGATGGCCCAAGCTCGTATTTGCAGAAAATATGCAACTATGGAGGAAAAAAAAATCTATTATCTTCTACACACAGACACTCCACAGCAATTGAAATCAAGGACAACTCAAGTAGCACCCTCCACATTTCAGATAAGACTTTTATCTTCCACATCCCCGTTCACAACCCACATCTGCGATCAGAAACAGCTCGAGGCAGCACGAGACAGCCTCTCTTCAGGGTCATTTAGGAGACTGCAGCTGGAAGAGAACAGCTATAGATCGTACATTTCTATTAGATCTGGACTTCTGAATTTAGGAATTAGTTTAGGTGACGGTGCATGTGACACCCTGCTTAGAAGGATAGGGGAAAAGCAGAACTGATTTACCTTAAGATTGATTACCAAGGCTTTAAACTCAAGTTTCTGCATGCAACTAACTGCAAAAAAAAATTTTTTTAATTCACATTACATTGTATTCAGCAATGGCAGTCTGCTTTGGCTGAGAGAGCACCAGGCAGCAGCACAGCTGTATGGGCATCTGGCAGCTCTGCTGAGGAAGTTCCCAGCAGCAAAGACCCTCTCCCCAGCAAAGACCTGCTGAGACAGGTGGTGAGACAAACTACGAGCAGATAAACCGAAGGGCTTGAAGGCACAAACTTGGGCTTACGTGGGACAATAGAACAGCGAGGTTCAAACAGGACAGCAGGGTCCCAGGGAAATCAAGGGACAACATGGGAAGAGCTCCCCTGAAGAAATATCTGGATCTATCACCACAGGAGGAGAACAGCAAGTGACTCATGCCTACCTTGTCAAAACAACGAGAGAAATCTGAACTGAAATAGGAGATGGATCTCGTAATAGAATTGCTTGCTCTTTTTTAAGCTCAATTACAACAACAATATATATATAATTTGACATCCCTCCTCATAAGATTTTAAAACAGCTGTTTTATAAGCAGCAATGGTAGAAGGCACGACAGAATAGATCCTCTGGCAGCATTTGAGTGAAGACGCCCTTAATGCTTAAATGAACCTCACTCAGGGATATTTCGATAAATGTTAACAAATTGGAGGAGTGGAGATGCAGCTTTCACACATTCCAACTGTGCGAAGGAGGCGTTGGCCAAATCTCAATACAAAGATGTATTTTTAACCACAATGGATACGCTCTGCAAAGCACAGCGCACAACTCCCCACTCCTGCTTTTCTCCAAAGGAATTCCATTTTGCCAAAACAGCTCCTTCTGCAGAGTGCAAGAGGCAAATGTAATTGATGCAAATTCCACGAACACTGGAGTTTACCTACACGGATCCCTGCTAAAGAAATGAGCTCTGAGCACCTGCACTCCCAGCGCAGCATCACGCACTCCCAGCTTCACCAGCACCTCTACCTGTAGCTGGAGCTGCCTGTGCTGGAATTCAGCTGCTTTCTGAAATTCTGTTTATTTCTCAATCCATCCTAAGCTTGAAAAAGAAACATGATGGGTTTGGATGATTAAAGGAAGAGGGAAGAGATACTACGCATAGTGATTATTGGGACAATTTACTCCTTTAAGGCTGATCTCCCCTTCACATCTCCAAACAGAGGAACAATAGGAAAATGCTAACAATGCTGAGCATTTAGTTAGCCCTCTGGTCCCTCTCTTCCTTCTCCCTCCAGATACATTTCTGCATCAAAATCCCAAGTCTTCCGATATTTTACAGATGTTTTTGAAGCGTAATTCCATGCCTGCAGGCCCAGGGAAGCAAAACAATATTGGGAAGGCACGATTAAACTGTTCAGAATGAGACAACATAACTTCTTCACCACTGTGAAGGAGACCTGGGAACAGATGCTGTTTTCTTGAAGTGAGATTTTTTTTTTTTTTTGCAGATGAAATCAGTTTCTTAAACAGGATTCCAAAACAGCCACAAAAAGAATTGGACAGCACGCAACAGTAATAAATAAGCAAGCATTAGTTTTAGATATTTCCAACACAGCAAGCTGCAGCCTGAGAAGCAGAGAGAAACAGCAGCAGCCCACAGTGTATTGGTGGATCAGCAAAACTAACATATGCAGGAATGAAAAAAAAAAGGGTTGCTTCTTATTATTTGGCTATCACACACGAAAGCCTGACAACTGATAATCTGCAGGATACACGAGACCACAGAAGATAATCACAGGGTTTACTTCTTTTTGAGATGCTGAACCCTCTTAAGCAGTGGCTAACATGAACTGACAGCTATGTTAGCTGACTGTAAGTGCTCCTCTGCAAGGTTACAACAAGTAACTTACTGCCTAACTAAAGCCCTTTGCAGAGTAACACCTGTACTTACCTACCTTTTGAGGTTCTGATTTCCTTTAGAGAGGGAATAGATTTTTGATTTCACTCATCTGAGCTGAAAGCGCAGCATCTGAAGAGCAGCACTTTCAAGGACACGGAGTTAAGATTAAAGTCAGATGAGAAGAAGAGAAGGAACTGCTCTTTCTTCTAAAAAAAAGGAAAAAAAAAGAAAATCCAAATAATCTTTTGGGATGCTAGACCTGGTTATGTGTATTTGTGTATCGTACCTTGGATCAAAGTCACTAAGACTCTGGTTTTTCAAAGGAGCATCACATCCTAAGACACCTTTGAAAACTTTGGTCTGAGCATTAAGAACACTCAAACACTGTTTCGCTTGTTTTATTTATTAAGCAACAGCTCATGTTTACTAATGCCTGAGAAAATTCCTTCCTTGGACTTCATCTGAGAGATGCTGAGAAACATGAGGTGCCTCTTTTCCATCATGGAGAAAAATTGTTTTGTTGATAGCGGTGCAAACAAGGAGAAAGCAACTTCCCAAATGAATCAGAACAAATAATTTACACAGAGGCAAGCCTACATGATATTCCACTCAGGAAAAATCAAGATTGCCTATTAAAGATTTTAAACGTTAGATCATCTTACATAATTATAAGCAAAGGTGGAGAAGTGGATGATAGAAAGCCATCTTAGTTTGCACACATTATTGCAAGCAAAGGATTTCAGGCTTTAGAGAGAAAGGAGAGCCGAACCTTTCATAACAACCCAGCTTTGTAAAAGCAGCTGTTCAAGTGGGCAGAAGCAAAGCAGCTCTGCATGCAGGAGGCTGCTAACAGCACGTTCAGATCAGATGCACCAAAACCCTAAAACAGAGCAAGGCTTTGACCAACAAAGGAAAAAAATATTTCCATTCTAATCAGGTTATTGAAAGGACAGAGCAGTCGCATACAAATGTAGACTTCATTCATTCAAAAAGTTCTTGCAGGACACTGACAGATTCACTGTTGTTCTGCAATTCCTTTATGCTTATTCCTGACTACAAGTTCTGCAGCAGGAAGAGAGCTCATGCAAGTTCGAAG
This sequence comes from Perdix hodgsoniae, assembly GCA_035772895.1. Classification (NCBI taxonomy): domain Eukaryota; kingdom Metazoa; phylum Chordata; class Aves; order Galliformes; family Phasianidae; genus Perdix; species Perdix hodgsoniae. Next base: position 5,723,416 of record JAPSGF010000035.1, on the reverse strand, counting down.
TGGAAGTTCAACAATCCATACCTGGAAAAAAAAACAAACCCAACCACCTCTTCCAGATTTCTCTGAAACTCAATGCCTGGTTGGCCATTATTTCAGCAGGCAGCTGGAATTCCTACGTATTTCAAACACACTCTGAAATGCTTTTTGGAATTGTGACTTTGGCAGTCGCCTTGTGAACCTCAGCCACACAGGACACATTTGTATTTGAAAGCTGTGCCATCAAGCCACTGCTACATCAGCTGAGAAATACACACCAGTGCCCAGGGGAGAAGATCTGAACACAAATTGGTGACCTCAACACAACGGCGGCACTCAGCTTGGCAGGGAAGGATGGCACCATTCACTGCTTTGAGAAACAATTTTTAGAAGTTACTTTCCGCTACTTCTTGTGCTAATTGGACAAAAAAAGTACTACTGTTGAAAGATTAATAAGAGTTTGAACCTGGAAGACACAGGCACTGAATAAACATGAGTAAAATTCAAGGTTCAGTATTGCTGTGCATTCAAGTCTTTGCTGCTTCCACATTCCTTCCATTCTCCTCTATTTCTTGCTAAGGAAAGAATCACAATATCCACTCAAGTTACACCTGGCTTACAACGTGTTTTCCATTTGAGACTCTTATTAGTTTACCTGCTTGTCATTGCAGTTTGATCCAACAATGTGGGAAAGCAAAGGCTGTAGACTCATAAACCACATTTCGTAGGGTATCTCAAGCCCACCAGCTGCCATTTAGCAGCTGCCAACAAGCAGGCACTTGTTCACAGCACTTGCAAGACCTCTGAGAGCACCCAGACAACAAGACAAATTTCATCCCAGGCTCACTTTGATGGCAACGCATTTGTGCACTTGTAGAACTATTTCCAGAAGATGAAAGTCAGTTGAATGCCACTCACCCCTGGTACTGTTAACCAGCACTCAGTTTTAATTAAGATGCCTGAAGAGAGGTGTTCTAAGACCTGAAGAAGTCAGACCTTAAAAATGAACTGGCTGACATTTCCCCCAGCTTTCTGAATATGCTCATGATGGACACTAATCGCCGTAGCTGGGAGATGGTGCTTCCAAGAAAGTGACAAGAAGAATAAATAACTTCTCTTGTGAGCTACAGAAAATGTCATCAGCCTTAAAAAGGCAACTCAGTGAAGTGAGGAGGTGCAGAAAATCATCAGAGGGAACTCCACGAGTGGGATAGCTGGAAGAGTTCAGTTTTAATATTCAGCTTCTCCACTGAAACAAGTTTCTTCCCTGGTTATTGGCATCACTGGAGCACTGCTTGTACTCCGCTGTAACTGTGGTTGAAAAGCCTTAATTATAGATATATGCTCCAGAGAGTTCTCTTTTAACCCCGGAGCTAAGATTAGAGAAAATGAAGCAACTGCAAAAGGGCAAGGAAAAGAGCTAATTATTTAGAAAGAAAAGCAAATTTAAAGACCAAGATGTGGCAGACCTCCCTTCTTTGAAGGCACAATTTAAAGCTTTATCAAGTTTATGAACAATAAGAAGTGTCAAGTGACATATTTCTTATATTTTAAGGGGCATGTGGGACTTGGATGCAGAGCTGCCAGCAGATCTCAGACACGGGAGCAGTAAAATTCCTGTTCCACCCAAGATTTTAGAGAAGGGGGGCTGCCCGGTGACCTCACGAGCCACACACTGATTTACTGACTGGTAGCTTTCTTCAATCATTCATCAGACCCTTTAAATTTGACAGGAGAGGCACAGTCTGACAAGTCAGCCATAACTTGATACCCAGTACTGCTTGTATTCCTCACAAAGCTGTGTAATAAACACTCTCATCCTTGTTACCAACCCATTATCCAGCCGAGGTAACACAAAATAACACCACAAGTGCCAGTTACACTGATAGGGGAGATACCATTACCACTGAGAGGTCATGCTTTGTGCTGAATGAAGCAGAACAAATAACACTTCCTAGCTCCCCAAGTTGTACGAAGTCACGGGCAGCACCAGATCTGTTTATCTGAAGGTAAACTCCAAAGGAGATAAAGAATGTGCAAGTTTGTTCATGGCAAACAAAATGGAAAAGGCAGTCTTAAAAGAGAGCAGAGCATTACAAAACTGAGGGGGGCGCGCTCTTATTTCTGGATTAGGGAATAGAGAGTCACTGTTATACTCCTGAAAGGGACTCGAGCATCAGGGCTTGTACAGGTGTCTGTGAGATCTGATGAACAGATTCACACTTCTGTTCACTGCCAAAAAAAAACCCATTGACAGCATTCTACAAACAACCTGGGATCTGCAGTCAGAGTTTCTTTCGCATCCCTCTCTAGAAGCAGAAGAATCCCAGGTAAAGATGCATATAAAGCAAATACATGAGCAGCCCAACCACACCAGGGCAGCCTGAAGTGGTTCTAACCTGGGAGACAGGTTCAGATTAAGACAAAGGACAAATCCAGGGCAGAACAGTCACTCCTGATTTGGTTCCAGAGTAAGAAGTGCTAGTTACAAAGCTAATATCTATTCACCTTCAACAGAATCTACATAAGCGTTGCTTAAATGACATTTTAAAAAACAATTATTTAAGTAGTCATTGATATCTGCTTTCTATTCCAGTATATCCCTCCAGATTATCCAGATCTTAATCCATTGGATTAATTAATGGAAATTATTGGAATTAATTAATGGAAATTAATGGAATCCATGGAAAAAATTCCTTTCCAGTTCTCTTAAAAAAGTGATCCAGAAGACCTATATGCGCATTTCAATCACTAAACACGAGTGCTTCTCTGCCACTTTTCCAAGATTTCACATGCACAAAGCTACTGCAGCCACCTGTCCCTGTGATTGCACCGTACCATGCAATATTTATGATACCAAGCAATTTAAAGCAGCACAACTTACTGAAGTTACTCCACAGAGAGAACACCACGGAAGACAGGAAGCACGACGGACCCTCCAGAGAGGCAGAGTCCTTTGACAGCCAGTGTCACAACAGCTCTGTTCACATATGTGTTCACAGCTCCCTGACGTACACAGCACCACTGAACTCCATGCACTGCACTCTGGTTATGGTACATCCGTAGCAGCCCACAGACATCAGATCTCCTGCACTGAACGTGATGCTACGTGAATAGTGATACTATCTCTGTCTGCTAGAAAGCATTTTTTGCCTGACTTCAACATACCATCAGTGATAAGGAACTTTCCAATATTTTCTCAGTTGGTCAAACACATGGCAGTTAGCTGGCAGGAAATTTGTAACTACAGTTGCTCATAAATCTTGCTGTCTCACCATCTGATCCCTGTTCGTACTGGGAAAACATACAGCTCTGCAGATTGCTGCGTGATTACAGCTTTCACTGCTGACCTGCTGATGTCAGGAGCCAGAACATTTTCCTGCTGAAATTTTCCTTTAAAGAAGGAGAGTTAATCATGGCAGTGTTTAAGAACTGCATACAGAGGATGTTTCAATGGCCAGCCACAGAACTACCTGTCCATGGATCACCTGCCCCATGGCAGAGAAATCCCTGTGGGATACAGGTACAAGACCCCCTGTTTTCACTCAACACAAGGGAGCTAGAGCACAGCCTGTTGGTTCGTTCAATGACGTGTCACCATCACACCACCTGGTTCAGACCACCAGCAGGAATAACAAGATCAGTGAAAGCTCTGATTTCTTCATCAGCATCTTTTCCCAGGATAACTTTGGACCTCACGGCTGCAAGATGGGTTCACCACTTCACGTACTCTGCGCTTCAAAACTCTTCCCCCAAAACCCCTCAGCCCTCTTTCTTTCTAAGACAGAAACCCAACTTTTGCATAAGTTCACTTTGCAGTACAACATTTAGTCAGGCCAGGAGAAACTGCTCATTTTGCAACTACATTGAAAGAACGAACTTCAGAGTAGCCTGTTCTGGAAATTGGCCACACAAAAATAGCTGTTCTAGCTCTAGCACTTGCATTTCATTCCTTACATTCCAATTGTTTTACACTACGTTTATCAAAATAAGCTTTTCTAAGTTTGCTTTTGCATCAGCTAGGAAGCAACAAGCCAACAAAAGCAACAATGGCAGCCTCAAAGGTGTCAGAGAGCCAAGCTCAAAGTTCAGCTGCAGCACTGATGGCCAGTGTACCACTGCCAAAGACACAGGCAGCACAACAAGCTGGCTTTCTGCTTACCTCTGGCTGGCAGAGAGCAGAAAGGTTTTCCTCTTCTCTTCCCAAGCTCTGGGGAAGCCTTCCAAGCAGGGGAAGTCTGCAGAATCACCCCATTCTCGAGCAGCACGTGCCAGCAGCAACACGAAGCTGACAGGCAGAGACAGTTTCATAGCTGCCCCGAGGTCGGTGGGGCAAAGCTGATCTTCTTCCTCGGGTGAAGAGGCGAGCAGCAGCACTTTGGAAGCAGCACTGTGCTACTCCCTGCTTAGGTTGCAACCAGGGCTGCTTTTTCAGCAGTACAGCCCAGACACTTGGAACTTAATTGCACCAAAGCCAAAGTTTACAACCCCAAATTGCCCAAGGGCTGTGTTCTCACAAGTCTTCAATCACATTTGAAGCCCTTGTCTCATTCACAGCCCCGAGCAGCCAGGTAGAGCTGGCAGCAGAGGGCACCACACAATCAGCTTTGTGATTTATATACTTCCATCATGCTCACAAGTGATTTTATAGAGCACAAATTACTACTACAACAAGCTACGGGGTGACTTTATAAAGCATGCATCATATCAAATGAAATGCATAAAACGAAAGGCTGCTAATTTGCCACCGTGCTTTTATCCAGCAATTCAGAGAATGAGATGTTCAAGCTTAATCTCTCCCGGCGTTCAGACGCCACGTTCCCATAACAGCACACACCACGCAGCGCGGATCTCCAGCGTGGCCAGACAGGTACCGAGGGGGATCTCTGCAGAGGATTAGGACTCATGCAGCTATCACATCAGCCCAAGCACAAACTACCAGCCCACAGACCAACTCATCTGTGTTTTACAAACCGCAGGACCAAACAGCAATTAAATGTTTGGGCTGGCGATGCCCAGCAGCCTCCGAGGCAGAGAGCTGAGATTAGAGAGACAAAAGGAACAGGCTGATTTCTCTTGAAATCCTCCACACCTGCAGATCATGTGCTTTTACCTACTGAATACCTGTTTAAACATATAAAAAGAGAAAGATGAAACTACACCAAAGCCAATCCTTATTACATTAGCATGCTGATATACGCACACTGGAGAGGAAAAAATATATTGAGTATAGGAAGCTACGCCAATACTTTTGTTATCAGCAGAACATTTTAGTGCCCCCATCCTGTCGTCCCTATTGAGAGCCACCACCCCACCAACCTTGTTGCACACACCATGAAAAAAGGACTTCCCAGTTCATACTGCCTGATGAGCAATCGTAAATCCATTATGATAAAGGATGCTTCTGCACATGCAGTTGTAGTCGAAGCGAGTCAATGCAATATTGACAGCTGCAGCACGACCTTGGGGCAAGCCTGCCACAGCTGGAAGCCATCCCTCCTCTGCAGGGTGAGACCCAACCAGCAAAGCTCCAGAAGAAGAAACTCAAGGGCAGAAAGAAAGAACCCAGACCTGAACCACGGTGTTGAAGCACTCTTAATTTCAACCACCATAATGTTTCCCCTGAAAGTGTAACTACAGAAACAATTAACTGCCCAGGAACTTCTGCAGAACCAACCATAATCTTCTCAGGAATATATTTACATGGCTCCTGGTTGCTTAACTTTCTGATAGCTTTGTTTCAGGCACTAGAAAGATTAAACAAGTCAAAGAGAGCCTGCATGGATACACCGCCATTGTGAAAGTAACATGCAGCACAGGTGCACAACTACACAAATTCTATGCATGATTTGAACATCCAAATCTTAGCATTGCAACTGTATACTCGAGGAATTCTTTTACCATTTTAATCCAACCGCATCTTAAAACTTCTCTCTCCTTTTGTTGTAACTCCAGGAGACAACATTACTGAGCAGAAAGCAGTATTTGAAAGTAAGAATGAGCACGAACAGAGATCTCATTGAAAACCTCATTTTGTACCACGTCTAAAATGCCTCCAATACAGACAAGTCTGCACAAGAAGGCAAATTAAGCCAGAAACAGACAAAAAAAATCTCTTTTCTGACTGCAATGAATATTGATTTTTATGATACAGCCTCCTATGGTCTTACTAGTTCGGCTGTTAAGAAGTCAGCCCTTCTGTATGGCTTCACGAGCAAGCAGACAAACAGCACATTCATTACAGGCTGGAAGGTGATGAGCTGTACAGAACTGTGAATGGCTGTCAGGACCATTGGAATCATCAGCACTGAGGGTGCCCGACAAACTCTCTGCAGTCAGCTGGCAGATAACTCTATGACAACAGTAAAAAAAAACCAACAAACAACCATTTGTTTTATCTTTATTCTGCTTCATCTGAAATTATTTTCACCGTGGCAGCCAGCTGTCCTTCGGGGTACGGTTTCCATTGCTCAGTGTAACTGCAGCTATCACTTCAGGGCCCAGTCCTTGAAAAATACACACACGATACACAGACATCTTTGCTGTCAGACCCACTGTGACCCACAGCTCCACATTCATGAGAAGGGAAGGTCGAGCCTTCATCCTATACCCAGCAGCTCTGGTTTGCACAAGCATTGGAGCTTTCATTTCAAATTCCCCTGCAATCAGCACAAATATTTCCTGCCCAGTTCAACACACCCTCAAAACAAAACAGACCTCAAAATTTATGGACAGCTGTCACACTTCAAACAGCTATAGGATAAAGAAAAATAGAATGAACACTCTGCATAGCACAGGCAATGACATATTTACTTACTTCTGAGATGACTGAACATACACTGAAATCAGCAGTGATGCACTGCACTGTAGAAACTGCCAGGCTTACAGCTCCTCTTACCCAAAGCCCACAGCTCAGGGACCATTTTGGAAGACCAAAAAAGAAGAAGTAAGCCTGTTACCGTCTTTTCTGCTGGTCTAGACATCACCAGAATTAACTGCTACCTCCACAACAAGGAACTTTGAAGCCTCCCAAGGATCATTACCAGCTTCCACCTTCATAACGCCTAGAAGCCACGATTTTACATTGCTCTTCACCTTGCCAAAACGCCAACTATGCAAAGCTGTGCAGCAGTGGCCTGCAGGGCTGGGTTTTGTCAGCCATGCAAAACAGGCTGCCTGCACAGAACACAAGCCCAAGCACAAGCACCATCAGGCTTGCTACAAGCACCGCGTGCATTAAAAGGATTTCTGTGCAGACTGGAGGGTCAGCTGCACAAGCACTATATGGCACACAACAACCACTTCCCCCATCAGCGTGGGGCACGAGCAGATGACGACGACGATCACACCTGGGCTTAACCCCAAATACTCACATCTGGAAAGCATTTCTTTGGGGAGGAAGAGCCCAATCCCAGCCTGACTATGCCTTGTTTCCAGAGAGGAATTGCCACAGGAAGTTTCTCTACCTTTATGGTGCAGTCATAATGGCAAGTCTCCATGGAGGGAAAGGTTTAGACAACCAAGAGTTTTAAGTGGTTCTGAAGAAGGAAAGTCTTGTGAAACAGCAGCTGAAATGGTAGTTACACACTGACATTTCAAGCTTTCACGTCCCCATCATTCTTAATGGTACGGAGCCAAACCAAGAATTGGATAAAGCAACTACATTGCCAGAAGTAAAACTGCTAAGCTGAGCTTACAAATGCCTGGTTTGGGTGATCCAGCACTGCTGTCTCACACGGAGCAGAAGGGTTTGTCTGCTAGACGTACAGCTACAGCTGGGACCAGGAAGGAACGCAGCCACTCACTGCAGTGTCACCGAGCAGCGGGCACAGCTGAGGGCACACAGTGGGCACAGCTGAGGGACAGCCCCGAGCTCCTCCTGCCCTCAGGGCTGAGCTCTGCAAGTCCCTGCCCCAGGGCCTGTGGGCACCAGGTGTACAAGGAGCTGCTCGCTGCCTGCCCCCGAAGCAGGTGAGGAGAAACGGAGCGGACGGCTCTCCTTTGGGAGGCAGAACCCCCTGCGCTGTAAGGATGGGACAAGCCTTCCTTTTTCTCTAGAGAAAAGAGCTCGCTCCGCTCCCTCACCGCGCTCAGCCGAAAGGCGAGCAGACCTCCGGATCCACGGGAAGAACCGGCGTCCCGCCTGCAGCCCATCCCCGAGCCAAGCCCCCGTCCCGCACCTTACGTAAAGGCAGACCTCGCGTTCCCCACGGGCAGCAACGACGCCGCCCAGCTCACCCCGCTCAGTCGGGCAAAGCCTCCCCCGGCTGGGGCTGGCCGATCCCCCGGGCACCCACAGCCAAAAGGGGAGCGCTCAGCCCGCCGCCCCCCCGCCCCGCGCACGCAGGACCGCGGCACGGCTCAGCGCTCGCCCCCCGCAGCCGCTCGGCACCCCGCACACCGCCCCCACTCACCGCCGCCTCTCCTGCCGCTGCCCCCGGCGGCCCCACGGCCGCCCCCTCCCCGCCGCTCGCCCCGCCGCCCTCCAGCTGCCGCTCGCGGTACAGGGACCAGAGCCCCACGTTGGGCAAGAAGACGAGAGCGGCCAGCGCCAGCCCCACCGCCTGCAGCAGGCGCTTCTGCTTCCGCCGCATCGGAGCCGCCGCCGTAAGGAAGGGAGGAAGAGGGAGCGCGGAGCCGCCCTGACGGAGCGCAACTTGCTCAGCGCGCGCGACGGCGGCGGGCGGCAACTCGGGCACTTCCGCTCCGTTCCGCGCGGGGGGCGGAGCCGACGAGGCCACGCCCACCCCGCCGGGAGGGGGGCGGTCCCTCCTCAAGCCCCGCCCCTCCCGGCTCGACCCCGCGGGGGCGGTGCGGGAAGCGGCGAGCTAATTGCTGCGGAGCGGCTCCGCAATTAGCGCCCTGGTGGAGATCTTCGTGGTAATTAAGCCGCCTTCCTCCGGCCCATAAACCAGATGATGGATAGCCACGGGATGGCTTGCTTGTTTGTTTGTTTGTTTATTTATTTATTTATTTATCTCTTTTAAATAAACAAGCGGCGGCTTAAATAAACCGCTTTCCCAAAATTAGGGATCATTTCTTAATGACAAAGAGCCCTGAGGGTGAACAGCAGCAGCAGCAGCAGCAGCAGCAGCAGCGAACCCCGTGCGAACAGCAGCCCTGTGACCGCAGCACCCTGCGGAGCTGCCTGGGACACAAAAACGGCCCTCTTCCAATGTAGAGCCTCGAGGGGAGCGTTTCATTTCCTTGAACAGCAGCAATAGATAGTGCATGAGAACGTCAGGACCTCCCGGCAGAGCGGGTTGGGGTATAACCGAAGTTCTCAGCCCGCTAGGTGGCGGCTACCTGCATAGTCGGGCACGCAGAGCCCCGATTTCGGGGAAAACACGGAACTGGGAGAGGAGTTCTGAGCCCCACTCCTTCTTTCCCATTAACTATAGACGAGGACTGGTTGCCAGCTTCTTTCTTTTCTGGAGCTGTTAGCGCTTGCATTGTTCCTCCTTGAGCAGGGACAACAGAGCCCCGAAATTCCCCTGTTCCTGCCCCAAAAGCAAAGTGAGTGCCGTTCCTCATCACTGAGCACCCCCAACAGCACTGAGAATAAAGCTGCACTCACATGACCCGCGTTCCTGTGGGCAACACTGATAGTAGCTGGACAGTTGGCCTAGATGGCTATAGAGGTCTTTACCAACCTTAATGACCCTATCCCCCCCATCCCATCCCAACCCATCCCACCGAGGCTGCAGAACTGCACGACCTCAGAGCAGACCACAGAATGTTGTGCTGCCATCTGGACCCTTGTAACAGCAGCCCATCGCTTTGCCTCTGTGCTCTTTGAAGAGTGGAGGGGAAGCAGCAGACGGTTTTGTAGGTATGTGCACAGGATTACATTCTGCCCTTGGCAGAACATCCTCATTTATATAAAGAAATGACAGCCACAAAGTTTGAGAGTTAATTAAAACAAAGCTACTAGCTGGCTTGACATATGTTTAAATTTGGGATTCTGAGCCTGCTTGCTAAATTAAATGTTTGCTTCGTAGATTGACTTCAGCAGAGTTGCACAAGATTTAACAGGGAACAGAATATGTCTGATGCTGCAGGTAAATCAGTGGTGAGCCTGGGAGCATCCTGAACGATGAAACCAAGTGAAGAGCCAAATAGGGATTGCAGTGATCATACCCGAAATGAATGCCCCAGGTTTTCCTTCCCAAGTCATCATGGACTGCAAAACCACATGCAGCTCATGCAGCCATACGTAGAATGACTTGGGTTGGAAGGGGCCTTAATGATCATCCAGTTCCAACCTCACTGGGGTTCCATCCACCAGTGGGGTTCTGATAAATGGATGGGTTCCATGGGGTGAGCGAGGCTGTGGGTGCTGCAGCTATGAGTGCACATTGCAATGCCCATGCCCTCCGGTTGGGACCTTCCCAACATTTGTCACAGTGGGGACTGGGGGAACTGGCAGGTCCCCAAGCAGAGCCTGCAAGCCAAGAAAACCTGACTTCAGCCAAAGCCATGGGTGGTACCAGCACACGGCTTTGGCACATTGCTGTAAGACTGCTTCACTGACTTCTTCCACGAGCAGCACAACGTTTCTCCCTCTCCTCTTTCTCCCAAAGTGTTTCAGTGGAGACAGCTCTCATTTTGGCCTATTGGATGTAATGCTGCGGGGATTAATTGGGTGCATGCAAAATAAATGTGGATTTGTTTCTGAGACGAAAGAAAGCCTGTGGATATTAAGCCTCGAGCTGGAAAGGGAAATGGTACACCTTGCTGAAGCACTTTTCAAAACAAATATAGGATGAATTAATCGCTGCTCAATCCCCAGTTAGAAGCTCTCTTTGCTAGCAAGCTGGGTCGCCTGGCTTCCAGCTCGTGTGCTGAGATGCTGAGAGGCAGAATGCAGCAAAAATGGGTAAGGGCCAGTCCTGGCCTTGGTGCTCCTGCAGGGGTGGGTGATGGAAAGTGTCCATGAGCTCCATGTCCTCACTGTGCCTGCTGTGAGGGGGCACCCAGGATGCAGCTCCTCCACAAGCCCTTTGGCTGGGCTCTGAGGTGGGTGTTGGTATGCTGGCAATGCTCCTTTCTGCAAATCTAGTTTTTAACCAGGAGGAGAAAAGGAAAAAAAAAAATCTCTAAATAATAAATGAACCTCAAACATGACCGTGTCACAACAGGACTTTTTTTTTCTTTGGCATTGCTTTATCCTTCAGCACTTATTGGTTGAAGTTCAGCTCATATCTCACGTGAATGGAATTGATTTGTTGTTTCTCTTTCCTGTATTTTTCCCCCAGAAAATGCAACGTACTGTGCTCAGCAACAAACCCACCTGTGGGCAGGAGTCAAGCCCTGCTCTGCAGCCCAGCAGATGCTGCTTCTGACATGCTGAGGTGCCCCCAAACCTGGGGGATGGGCACTGGAGATGCTGCAAAAGCACAGGAGTGCTTGAATTGCTTGAGGAGGTGAGGGTGACTGCAGGATTTTTAAAAGCAGCTGTGAGACTCAGCCCTGTGGGAGGGCATCCAGACCTTGCAGGAAAAGGGAAAGAGAACCAAAAGCAGTGGAGTAAGGGAAAAACTCGGGAAGCAAAATGGGAGTTCTCTGTGTTGAAACTGACTGTGAGGTTAATCTGCATGGGATGGACCTATGCACAGCTTCTAGTAGAAAAAAGAAATAAAATAAACTAGCCAGTGTTCCCCGTGGATTCACCTGGTTGAACCAAATCCCCACAGTCAACAGAAAAATCTGCTGCATTTGCTTTGGGTGAACAGAGGCAGCAGCATGGGACACAGCCAGCCTGCTGCTAGAGCAGAGCATGAAGCAAAGAGATGGTGGGCCTCATTCATCCTACGCAGTGCAAACAGTTGTGTGATTATACCAGCATTCAGCTTTGCAGGGGGATGTGTGTGTTTGTTTGTTTTTTTCCCAGGAGCAACCCGAATCCCTCACCCACTTCCAGGCTGAGGTACAACGTGTGGCAGATGTGTGGCAGATGTGTGGCTCTGGAGGCTGTGTGGCTTTGCTGCACTTTCTGAGCACGGGAGGATGCTAACAAATCTTGGCATGGGGATGAGGAGGGAGAGGGTCTCCTGCTGCTGTCTGCTCACGTAACCTTATTACAAAAGAAAGAAAACCGCAATTGTTGTTGCAGTTTTCTGCCTGGCATAGGCAATGAGCCTCGTCTGCTCTCTCTGCTCTGAGTTCAGGTATGCTGCAATGAATCGGACTCGTTCCAAGCCCGGTGGAGACAGCAAGGCTGGCTGCAGTGAGATGTCCCCACAGCTCCCTGCCTCTGCTGATCTGAGCACACCGTGCATTTTTAGGCCAATATTTCCCATGCTTCCCAAGGGATGTAAAAGCTCACGCTCTAATAATTAAGGCAGCTCTGAGCATTGCAGCCTTCAGCCTCACTTTTTGCTTCTTAGACTTTGTTTCCTGTCACAGCTATTCGTGCATGAAACAGGTAGCAGCATTCCAAGTGTGCCAACGTGGCTTTAGCTAGAATGAACTGAAAGCAGGTTCTCCAATGAAAACATGACAGCAACACAGAGCTGACACTGAGAGAGGTTTGCAGCCTCTTTGCAGCAGGGAGGTTTCCTAGGAAGAGCTGTGCAGAGCTGTGCTGGACCTGGTGAAGAGGTTTGCTCCACACTAGATCCATGGGTGCAGGCTGGGTGGGAGGAGCAGTGTGTGGATCTCAGGTCTTCTTCACGGTGGAACTGCAGTAGTTATGGAACACCTCCATGCTCAGGCTCTTCTTTATTTGCAAAGTGTGAGAAACTCTGCTTGCATCATTAAAACTGAACCTTATGGCAAAGGGAAAGAGAAATGAAGATGCTTAACCCAGCACTAACTCTCAAATGCTGAAGACAGCCAGGAGAATGGGATAAGTAAAGCTGGTTATGAGAGAGTTTAAGTGAAGTGCATAAAAACTTAAATGATACAGATCATCACATCTTGAGTTACTGCACTCAGTCCCACTATGGGGAAAAGAGCACAAACTGTGAAATGGAAATAGAGGAGAATTCTGTCCAGAATTCAAGAAGTGCCTTTCAAGTGGAGAAATATCAGCACAGGAGCTGATCTATGGAGCAAGGCTGGGTGGGCACATGGGATGGATCCTCCAGGGGGAGATAGCATCATGGAGCAAGCCTGGGGCTGAGCACAGGTCACCACTCTGAGTGGGTGGCCTGGGCACAAATCCTCCCCCATGGACCCCAGCAGTGTGTGTGGCAGCTGAAGTGGCTGCTGCCCAAAGAGCATGTTGCTGAGCCAGCCCTGCTGAGCACTTTTCCAGCAAGGGGCTGCTCTCTGCTTCAAGCAGGTCCTCTTTGAGGGCTCTCGTGTTCAAGAGCCATAAAAAACCCAGGTCCTTTGTGCTTCATTTTCCCTCTCTAAAGGGAAAGGCAGGAAACACCAAACACGAGCTCAGTGCATGGTGCTGCCTTCATCCCCACTGCCCCAAACTTCCTTCCTTCTCCTCCTCCTGCAATCAGCAGCTCATCCCTTCCTGCTCCCAGCCTGTGGACTATGGGGATGTAGACCATGACACCACCCCTAGCAGCATGCCCAGGTCCTCCTTTCCCTCCCTGAAGGAAATAAAAGCTGCTGTGTCCCAACCTGCCCGATAGCAAATCTCACTGGGGAGCTGTCAGGGCACTTGGTCTCAGAGCTGTGTCTAACGGAGCGTGCAGTGGCCCAGTGATTCTCTGTCACACACCTGTGCATGCTGTGCCCTCGCAGGTGGCGATGTGAGCTGTGTGTTTGGTACATTGATAACATGCAGTTTTGTTTCTAGATCAGAAGGAAACTTTCTAACATCTTTCTCATCATTATTATTATTATTATTTTCCTTTTCTGTCTCTTTTTTTAAGGGCTCTCAAGGTGCTTTAGCAAAGAGAACTGCTATTATATCATTTCAGTGTGCTATCGAGTGGCTCACTGTACCCCCAGCAGGGATGTCTGGGGGTTGAGAAGCCCAGTGCCTGTGCCCTTGTCAAACACACAGAGGACACTGCCTCTACAGCATCTCCTCTCCAGTGCCCAGCCCATTCCTGGTGCTGGGAACCCCCTGCAAGTCAGAGAGTGACCGAGTTGGGATGGGGAGAGCAGTCAGCAATCACTGGGCAGGAAGACAGAAATTAAAGCCATAAAAAAGCAGCTGACAGTATTCTTTTGAGCCTTCCCAGACATAAACCCTCTGCTCTGTGGACACTTGGGTCTCTCATCAGCTCGCATTGTTTTGTTCCTCCGTGTGCTTTTCGTCTGGATGAAGAGAACAGAAATGTTATGGCAGGGAGGGAAGACGGGAAGGCTATGAAATGCTGCGAGCTGCTGGTGTGTTTTGAGTTGCTTTATTCTGAATCAATATTGAACTGAAGAGGAATTATAAATCTAGCAGATTACAGCTGAAGCAATGCCAGGGCATCTGTTTCCAGATATTTTCTTTTCTTTTTGTTTCTTCTTTTTTTTTTTTTTTTATTTCTTTGGTTTTTTTTTTACTGACTAGAGCAGCTGTTTTTACGAGAATCTACAGTAAGAGACTTATTAAAACAAAAGTGGAAAAGAAATAACAATAAATGGGAGATATATAGCAGACAAGGAGCAGCAGAGATGCGAGGCTGGGAAATAAATGGAAGAGAGGAGGAAGAACCAGCAACTGACTGTTTGTAACCAGCACCAGGCGCTACGAAATCTGGAAGACATTTGTTTTACACGACAGCAATCCCAAGCCCCAGGATTTTGCCGGGTGATTTATGATGTCTGGCAGCTGTTGCAGGGGTTGAACTAAGCACAGCAGAGAGAGAAATGTGGAAATCACCCTGAGCACTGGCATGTCGTTCAGTGACAGGGGAGATTTATGGGTGGGAAGCAGATGGGGCGGGTGGGAGTTCCTGGAGGTGGGGTTCCAGACCCATCACTTTGCTGTCTATGATCAGATTTAGCTTTGGTGCCATTCAGATTGCCATTAAGGCCGTGGCTGCGTAACGGAGGGCATTCACCCAGCTTAAAGCCTCACTGCACATCACTGGGGTGATGTGACCGACACATCACAGCCCAGCCAAGGATGAAATAATGCAGGGAGGGGGAAGAACCTGGAGGTCATGGAGCCCATCACATGGCCTCACCCGGCCCCTGTGGGTCACTGGGAGGCACGAACCCATGCAGCTTTGCTGAGTCCATCATCAGTGGCCCAAACCTCCCTAATTGCATCCCTGCCATCTTTTGATCTTCCTCTAACTTCCTCCATTTGACTTTCCAGAGGCTCAAAACCTTGGAAAAACTTCCATTTTCACAGTAGTAGTGTGCAGGATTTTCCCCGTGCCATCCCAAATAAATGATGCTTAGGATCTGGGAAACAGTTTCAAATTAAAAGAGAGGAAATTTAGATTGGATATAGAGGGGAAAAAAAAATTACAATAAAGCACGGGATGCCCAGAGAGGTGGCAAATGGCCCATCCTGCTCTGCTCCTGGTGCCAGGAGTGACCACGGTGTTCCTGAGCGGCGCTGATCCCACCATGAGATGTGCTGCACCACACATTGCCCCTTCCAGCCGCTGGGGATATGGCCTTGTGTTTGCTCTGAGTTTATTGATTCATTTTGCGACAATGCTCTGTAAATGGATTCATTCTTGCAGTTATAACCGAGTCGATGAGAGCTTGGGAAGTGGAGATGGAAAGAAAGCTGAATAGAAATCGAGCCCGAAATACGACAACCGCAGAATGAATGCATCTCCTAGGTGTGCAGAAATGCAATAAATGTCTCTGCACCGAATGGACAAACTCTGTCTGAAAACCTAATTTTTGATCTCTTTTTCCCTCAGCCCTCTCCATTAAATGAGCAGAGTCAGAATTCTCTTCTTTTTTCCTTTTCTCTGCCTTGTGTCTTTAATTGCTAAATCTTCCGGGCACGGATTGTCTCTTCTAAAGCAGCTGAGGACCGTGGTGCACAATGGCCCTCCAGTCGCTGCTGGAGCTCCAGGATGCAATCCAAAGCGAAATTATTCACTGAAATTTGCAGTCAGCTCACAGAGAGCCGCTGAGCAGGAAGGAAGCAATCTCCACCTAATCCACAGTTTGATGCAGATTATTCATACGGTCCTGCTGAAGAGTTAATACACTCGATCGGGACAGAATCGAAACGATGCCGACTTAATATGATGGAAAATAAATAGAATCTGCTTTCGAAGGATGCATTGACTGAGCTGTCATGTCTGATGCTGGGGAGACAAGAGTCTACAAGGTTCGGCTTAATGTAGCGTGGAAATGTATTGGGTTGTATTTATGCCCATATACAATACTTAACCGGCTATTGTGCTGATTAAATATTTAATTAGCTGTCTGTGAGGGGAATTGCACCATTAGTCTATAGGGAATTACACTGTTCCTCGAGTCTGCTCTTAAATAAAATGTGTAATTCATTGTCACTTAAGCGTAATGTTAAGTGCACATTAAGGAGGCGTTTTCAAGGGGAATAAATGCAAAAAGTAGTTGCTGGTGTTTGGTTGGGTGGATCTGCGTGTGCCTTGTGGGCATCCTGGGACTGCTCCTGACTGCTCCTTCCAGAGGAAAGGCCTTGGGGCTGTCTGCCCTGCCAGGCAGCTGTTAGAGCTGGAGTGCTGGTTGTGGTGGGCTGCAATCACTGCGCACCTGATCCAGGTGCTGGAGCAGACTTCTCACTGCAGATGGACCTAAACCAAACCCAAAGGCTTTGGCACAGTCAGGTTGCTTCATCCCATGCCCAGCTTCCAGCTGTCAGCACCGTGCAGCATGGCTTCTGGGAGCAATCACTGAGATAGGATTCCCACAGCACTCCCAGCTCTTCTTTTATGAGCTTCACATGGGAGATGCAAGGTTTGCTTAACAGCCTCACGCCTTGGGGAAGAATGGATCTGGGTTCAAGCCATGACTTGGCATCATGCTTAATTATAAGGTGAATATAATGCAGAACTGAAAAAAAAAAAAAAAAAAAAATTATCATCTTTTCTCATGGTATGAAACTGAGACCAGAATCCCAATGGCACGTTGGGACATGGCACATCCCAGTGCTCCATTTGCTGCTTCCTATCTATCAAAGACACTGCCTTGCAGACACAGCCGGGCTGGGTGGGGTTGCAATGAGAGACCCCAGGTCTGGATGGGCACAGTGTCACCTCCAGCCAATATTGCTGCAGGTGGGGCTGTGGGAAGCTGCAATTTCCCTGCATGAGAGCGAGGGGCCACAACGCTCAGCCATGCCATGGCTCCCTGCCATGCAGAGGATGGGATGCAGTGCCTACAATGGGTCACACTGGGATTCACAACGATACTTCCCTCTTGTGCTCCCCTCTTTGTGTACTGTGATTGGAGTGGTGATGCCAGAGCTGAGTGGGGCTTTCGGGGGAGGCGGAGGAGGCTGTTGACTGCCTGAGTTGGGTTCCTTGGGTTTCATTTCTTTTTCTCTTCTAATTTTTTCTTTTTTTTTCTTTTTTTTTTTTTTTAGTTGGCTTTCACACCTCCCTTCACTCTCTATTTTTGATAAATTGAGTCAGCCATGGGTTAGGCACCGGGGGAGTGGAAAGGCATTGAGAGAGCTGCGGGGTGGGATGGTGGTGAGGCTGAGCGCCTGAAACCTCTGGTGCAGGGCTGTGCCACACTCAGAGTGCATAGGCATCTATCAGCTGGTTAGGGCAGGTTAAAGGGTCTGGAGGGGGGCTTTAGGGCAGCTCATGTATGGTGAGTAGGAGTTGAAAGCCCCTTCTCAATCCAGGGATGCATCTGATGCAGCTCTTGAGGTCTTTGTGCCCTTCCGCAGTGCGTCCTTCACGGTGCTGGAGGAACATCTGGCTCCTGAGCCCTGGATCCAAGCGTGACAGCACAGAGGATGGCTCTGGGCTTCACACAGCCGCAGGCAGATGGGGCGAAGAGTGGGATGGGTTTTTAGCTTTTCTTTAGAAAATTAATCACACTTTAATTACAGTGAAACCTGGAGACATGGCAAAGGATTAAGTGGATTATCTTCAAAGTAATTTGTTATCAAATATTTATCCTTCTGGGAAGGGAGATGCAGTCTGAGAAAGTCTGTGTTATTAGTGCTGTGGGCCAAGGACGTGCCATGTCCTTCCCTCCTGCTGCCCCCCCAACCCCTTGGGGCAGCGGCAATGCAGAGCGGAGTCCTTCCTTCCCCAAGTGTTTCACTGGGGCCTGGGAGTGGTGGCACTGGTGCCATACTGGGGCCATACTGGGGCGTGGGGTGACAGTAGGAATGGCCATGGGACAGGTGCTCTACTGATGAACCGGAGCTGTGGGGTGAATCAAGTTCAGCCCGAGCTCCTCATCTGCTCAGCAGACTGCAAGTTTAGTGCTTGGATGCTTCATTAACTAATAATAATGAGTCACTGTGTTTGCCTCCTGGGCACTGTAAATGATCCAGTGCCAGGAGACGCCGTGGGCCTGTGGAATCACAGTGAGGCTGGAAGGGTCTGAGTTTCGAAGCATGGAGAAATGTGGCACAGATTTACCTCCATGTGCCCAGTCCTGGGGCTGCAGCCATGGGGATGGAGGTCTCAGGGACAGGGACAGGGACAGTGCCACACTGCAGCCCTCTTCCATCTGTCCACTCTCACAGAACAGCTCTTCTCTCCTTTTCCTTCCCATTGATAACCATCCTAGCAGGCACTGCATGTGCTTCTGGTACCAGGACACCCCCAATTTGGAGCTGGGGCCCAGCTGCAGCGTGAGGCCATGTCCGCATGCCAAACGTGGCAGAGCAAAGCATTGTTTCCCATATAAAACCACGTGGATTGACATTAATTAGATTCCTATCCTTTAATTCTTCATTAATTAAATCTCGCATTTGCTTCTCTTTCATTTTGCTGCAGATTAATGCCATGCTGAGCAGCGGGGATTTCCCTGGGCGTCCCTTCCCAGCAGCACGTCCAGCCTATGCTCTACCCAGCACCCACCACCACCACCACCCTGGGCTGGAGACCCGACCCGTGCTGCGGCAGCCCCGGGTGTGGGTAGATGCTATTTAGTGTGTCCACATCATTAACGAAGGAGAAAGCACTCCAGCAGCCTGATGGGAGATGGGAGGCAGATACAGCCGCCTGCTCATTTCCGAGCACCAAACAGAAATATTTGCTGCATGTTTCTGCCTGCTATGTATCATCATTAGCAATTTTGCTGTCTCTGTTAAGCATTTGTCTGTAATAATATAATTTTAAAAACGCCTTTCTTATTGTTTTTAGCCCTTCCAGCGGTGGATTCTCCCTGGCATTTTTATCTTACTTTTTGCATTAACCCTTCACATCTCCCGTGCAGTACCAATCCCCACCCACCTTCCCTTTGCTATATAAACATTTTCCATTATAATTGCTGCTCTCTTTCCACTGCCAAATCACAGAGCCTTTAATTGCTTCCTTTCTTGACCACACAATTGTGCTTTTTGGTCTGCAAGCCACCTCTCATCCACAGCCATGCATTTTCCCACCTGATTCTCACAGCTCCCCACCTTCCTGGAGCCCACCCATCCCTTACTCTCTGCCATGACCACCAGCCCTGCCAAACAGTGCCCCAGACCCACACTAGAACTGGGTTTGCCTGCCCATGGATAGGCAGCACACAGCATCCCACCTTTGCCAGGCTGGAGGAGGTGAGAAAACTCCCACTGTGCTGCAGGAGGTGTGAAAAATAGGGTAGGGAGAAGTTGTTACAGCACGGTTTCTCTGAGTGTTAAGTCACCTGTGTGACCCCTGCTATGTTTTTTCCACGTGCTGGTGCCTGCACGGGGTGGGAGGCAGAGCTCTGGCACTGGGTGCTCACTTTCCCCAGGTGAGACTAACTGGCCTCAGCCAGGTTAGCTCTGAGGGTCAATGATAGGAGGGGAGGAAATCTCCAGGCAGTGAGTTAGGGATGCTGTGAGCCTTCCTCTCCAACACACAGTGCCTGTGCAGCTCAGCAGCCCACTCACTCTCCCTCCCCTTGCCCTTTATGGCAGGCTTCAGAGCAGGGGAGCAGCCTCTGCTTGTTAGCCGCAGGTAATTGGTTGCACACAGGGCTGCTCTGGGAGAAGCACAGGGAGCAGCTCAGGGATGAGAGCTGGGCTGAAAGAGCAGTCACTGTGCCCAGCTCACCAGGAGGTGGGTCTGGATCCGTTCTCTGCCTGCTTAATTCCCCTGTAACTACAAAGCCCTGCCGTGTTGGAGTTCCCCCCCGGCAGGGGATGGAACTGGGTGGGCTGTAAGGTCCCTTCCGACCCAACCATTCCGTGACTGTACAATTCCCAAGGAAAGCTGAGAGCCAGGGATATCCCGCACTCAAGAAGCACAGCAAACCCCACGAGGTTGGTGTGAATTGCCAGTTTTGCAGAATGCAAGTTGTGAGCAAACTCACTGCTGGAGGCAGGACGCGAGTAGCCCTGAGGCAGCTGCCTGCACCACACACACACACACACGTGTGTGCAGCTCTCAGATTTTGCATCCTTTTGGATATTGCTGTTGAAAAGCTGCAAAGCCAGTGCTGGTGAGGATCCTCTCTGCAGCCAAAACCCAGTGAGATGTGACCCTGCCCTCCTGTAGCTTCCCCCTGCCCTGAAGCTGGGGACATTTCATCAGCAGAGTCCCGTTGTTAAGCTCCTGGCTGCAGGTTTTGGCTGATGGAACCACGTTGAGCCCTTGCAGTCAGAAGTCAGAGAGGGAGTTTGAGGGGCTGACAGGTGGGAAAGGAGCAGGAATGGGAAACAGAGCCCTAAAATGAAGCAGGAATGCAGAGAGAAGATTTTCTTCCCCCATTTAACTGGCAGAAGGTGACACTGGGCCTGTCACCCGCTCTCATTACGTCTCCAAGGCTTTTCATGCAAATTCAGGCAAACAATTTCTCGGCTCCCTTTTAGCGCTCCGGGAGGGCCGATTTCATTTCAGGAGCAGTGGGGAACAATAATCATCTTGAAGTGTCTTCCATCCTGAGAGACGCCGATAAGAGCCGCGCAGTGGACTAACAGCACTAATTTGGCATTTTCAGCTGATAGCTTTGCAGATGACAAAAATCAGCCAACATAAAAGCACGGTGAGCTCTGGAGCAGCGCTACCCCCCCCCCTCTGTGCCCACCCTCCTACATCCCAAGGGCAGGGTGAAGCCCCGTCCTTGGGACACCACTGCTCCTCTCTGTGCGTTCAGTGTGGATGGGATGGTTTGGGGAGGGGAAAACCATTGGCAGGGAGCAGGACCCTGCTGTGCCACAGCTGTGCATCTGCTCTGCAGTGTGCCACTGTTCACCCTGTGTTCCGCTGCTGTCCTAAAAGAGTACCAACCCCAAACCTTCTTGCTGCAGTTCCAGTCTATCGCATCTTGTCCTCACCAGCAGAGGATGAAGAACAGACACTTTCACCCTTTTGCTCACTTTTCCAGCTGTTGCTTTGCTACAGCCTGCTCTTGGCCTAAAAGCCCAGTTTTCTCAGCTCACCCTTTTGTTTTCCTCCCCCACGTAGCAGAAATGCCCCCCTGGTTTTCTGCCCCCATACTCCTCACTGGGTTATTTGCAAGGTTCAGCTGAGCCATAGGCATCGGGGCTGGCAGAGAGTTAAACTGGGGATGCTGGGGCAAGACACACCAGGAAGAGTAATGGTGTTGCTGATGCAAGTCCCCTGCTGCCAGCTGGAAAATGAAATCCCATCCCATGCTTGTGAATGGGATTTCAAAGCAATTTTTTGACCTGAATTGGGGCAAAATGCAATACCAGAATTTTTTTTCATGCGAGAATAGGTGGAGAAACAGCTTTAGGAGAGCTGCAGTGGAGTGTCACAGCTCAACGCGTGACTGCTCAACCGGTGCCCATTAATTTTGTTTTCTCCCTGAAGTCAGAAATGGGACAAGACGAGCGGCTCTGGTTCCCCCATCCCTTTTCCCAGAGGAAACTTGTAATTTTTGAACCATCTTGAATTTTTCCCAAAGGAAAAATTTTCATTTTTATGAGAGTGACATTTTCAGCCAGCAAACTGTTCTCATGGGAAATTGCTACCTGCTTTTAAATTCACCTCACTCTCCTGAGCTTCGATTTCTTCCTCTCTCCCTTTTTTTTTTTGCTTTTTTTTTGACCAGAGGCACCGAGGATGGGCACTGCTCACCCAGAGCTCTTCTCATTCTCCTGTGAGATCAAAGGCAGTGATGCCCAGGACAGCCCAAGTCCACCGTCTGGGAGACAAACTTTTGGATTGCTTTGCGCTTGCTGGCCCACATTCTGGCCATCTCCAGCAGCTCCTGCCCTCTGCTCTCACTCTGCTGACATTTACTGTGGCTCTGCCAAAGCTGAAAAAGAAATGATGCCCATTTGCCTTGTCCCTTGCGGGGAAACCATACAAGATTTCTTGTCTCGTTTCCAAATGTAATGGGATAATGTCTTGCTGGCCTGGCTGGTGGTTCTATGGAGGGAGCTTTGTTAATGCAGCAGTAATGCCCTGTTGATGTAGGCTATGTGTCACCAGGGAATCTGGGATCAGCACCATTATTTTATTTTTTTAGCACAGGCAGCTTTCATAGGATGGGATCACAAGAAATCACCTATCCTGTGACATATGGCACTGTGTGACCACTCCCAGGGACTCTGCAACATCCTAGGAGTCCCCAGTGACTGACAGCTGAGCACAACACCAGCCTGCTGGAAGTCTTTAGGGGCACAGGCAAACCCATCTCCTTTCCTTTCCTTTCCTTTCCTTTCCTTTCCTTTCCTTTCCTTTCCTTTCCTTTCCTTTCCTTTCCTTTCCTTTCCTTTCCTTTCCTTTCCTTTCCTTTCCTTTCCTTTCCTTTCCTTTCCTTCCCTTCCCTTCCCTTCCCTTCCCTTTCCTTCCCTTCCCTTCCCTTCCCTTCCCTTCCCTTCCCTTCCCTTCCCTTCCCTTCCCTTCCCTTCCCTTCCCTTCCCTTCCCTTCCCTTCCTTTAAGCTTGGGGCTCCACTTGGCCTGTGCCCAGGAACTGGGGAATGGCAGTCAGCTGGTGGGAACGAACAGGGCACTCCTGCATGTGTGATGCTTCCCTGAATTATTTATGCTGCCCAACGAGCTCTGTGTCATTTTGCCGAAGGGAAGGACTTAATGGCTCAGCCCTGCCTTACCCAGCTGCTACAGAGAGCAGTGCTCCTGCACGGGGAAAAGCTTTGTGCTGAGATGATGCAATCCTCCAGAAAGCCCTTAGAACCAGCATGGACCACACTGCAACTTTTTCTCTTGCAGGAAAAAATGCTGTGTTTGGCCCAACGTGCAGGGAACCACCTATGAAATGCATGCAAAAGCACTGGAATGCCATCTGTACAAATTTTCAGAGGGGAGGGAGTGAGAAAAAGGAGCTGTCAGCCCTCATCCTTCTCTGGGAAGTGTTGTAGGATGAGATCTGCATCTCTGGCACCTGCTGCCCTATACAGGGCCTGCTGTGGGGCTGCAGCAACCAGAGCTGAGTGTCAGCTCCGTGCAATCAAGGAGAAGGTGTTTGCAGCTATTTAAGCACACACTCCTGCTGAGCAGGCTGTTCTCAGTGATTCTCCCAAGCCCACTGACGATAAATGCCAAAGCTGTGCTCCCAGAGACCTGCTGTGTGCCAGGCATCCACTGCAGCTCTTCCAAAGTTTCATCATGACCACAGCTGAAGGAAGGAGCTCTTTGCTCTTTCCTTCTCACAAAACCTCAGGGCCCTGAGTTTGGCATCATCATCCCTTTGCTGCTCTGTGGCTCCAGCCCCTGTGTGGCTCTTTGCTGCTTTCCAGTCCCATCTGATTTTTCCAGATCTCTGCCTTTGTCCTTGTCTTTCCAACAGAAGATGCTCTTTGCCACTGTCCCCTGTAAGCAGGGCTTCAACTGAGATAGGTTTAATGAGTGGCAGCAGAACTACCTCAGAAGGTTCTTAAAGCCTTGCTGCTCTTGAAGCTTTTATTCGGCTGGAATGGCTTCTTTGTGAGCCCTCCAACAACAGCTGGAGACTGATGTGTGCTGTGCCTCCTGGGCACCACCAAAAGCAGAGGGAGAGGCCAGCAGGGCAGCACAGAAGTGCTGATCTTGCTCAGAAAAGCCATAACGGAACACCCAGAGCTGCCTGTAAATCCTATTGTCTCATTACGCTGCTGAGCAAAACCCCAAAAGAAGAGAAAAACCCATCACAAAAAAACACTCCGCTGTAAAAGCGGAATATTGCAAAACTCAGGGCATAAAAATAATAATAAAAGCGCAGGAAAATGTGAAGGCACAGCTCTGTGCATGTGCCAGCAGAGCATCAAGCACTGCGGGGGGAGCGCCAGGGCTCACTTATGGGGCCGCGGGTCCAACCCACAGAACTTCTCTTCTGCATTTCCAGTTCATTACAATTCCTTGGACTCAGGAATATTCATGTGCATTATGAAATGCTTCCCCCCTGCTAATATTTTAATTGCCAGCCGCTTCCTGTTCCAGGCGGGGTGAGGGAACAGGATGCTGAAGAGTCGGGGGGGGGGGGGGCGGCGGGAACTGCAGAGGGAGCGGGGGGGGACCTGGGCAGGGATTAGCACTCTGCACACATGTGCACACACACATAGCACAGCGGGGTTTCTCTGCATGCCGAGAGGAAACCAGTTCAAACAACAGGTCTGGCATGAACATCTTCTGCTCTATAAATAAATCAATAAAGGGAGTGCGCTTTGGCTGCTCCTCCTGCGAGCCGCTTACACTCCCCCCAGTGCTTTAGGTCCTGCTTCAGCCCCACTTCCCATCCCTGCTGAGAGGTTTGTGGCACGAGGATGTGGCTGTCCCCAGAGCCCCCAGACCCGCAGTGCTGGAGGAGCAGCGGGGCTCAGGAAGGGTCACCCCAGAGCAGCCCACAGCTTTAGGGCTGTTGGCATTTGTTCGTGTTAACAGCACTTTAAAGAAACAGAGCCAAAAAGGAGGAGGTTGAGCTTGTTTCTGAGTTATTCAGGTGACTTGGCAAAAATGTTGGGAGGCAGGGGGAAATTAATTGGTTGCTGTCAGAGGCCTTTGGGAATAGGATGGCTGTATCTGGGATAGCAGGATCCTGCACCCAGGGCTGCTGCTGGCTGCCTCAGTGGCCACATTTGGGGGCCACATCCCACTGTCACTGTCCCAGCAGCAGCACACAGAGCAACGGGGTCCTGGGGCACATCCTGCGCTGCAGCCAAATATCGATGGGCTCAGAGCTGCTGGCTGCTGGAGCACAGCACGCTCCCGATGCATTACAAGGTGATCAATAATGAGTGGAAATTAATGCAGTGGAAATGTTGCATTCAGAGCCAGTTGAGAGATTGGCTGTGGGCTGTTAGTGCTTCTGGGCCTCAAGGGGACAGCGGGACACAGCACGAGATGCAGGTGTTGTCAGGGTATTCCACTGCATCTCCCTCAGTCTGGGGCTTGCAAGACCTCAGGTGGAAAATCAAAGCTCCTTATGGGCTTGCAGTCACAATGTTACTTTAATAATCAAATAGTTCTCAACCCCATAAACCCCATCCTGTTCATGCTTCCTGCAGACTCAACCCAGAGCCCATCTGCTCTCACCTCACTCACATTCCACTGCCTTTTTTTATTGCCTAACAAGTGATTTCTGATGTCATTTTGCCATCAGGCTGAGCTGCTGCTCCCGGCCTGAATTGCTGTGTTGGTGTAACACGAGGTCTCAGCAGGGCTGCGAGGGGCAGAGCTCTGAGTCACAGCTACCTGCCGTTCCATGGCCAAACCAGCAGCTCCCTGCCTCATCACTCCCTTCAAAATATTTTCAGCTGGGGGCTGATGTGGTTTCTTTGGGATTGTCTTTTAAGAGAGAAAACGATCCTGTTTTAATTTTAAACAGCAAAAAAACAAAAAAAACAACAACAAAATCCATCAATTTTCCTGCCCAGCTGTATAAACCAGGACTCCATTGGCAGGATGAATTCTTTGCCCAGAAGTCAGCAGAGGTGCTGAGCGTGGCTCCCAGCCCCGGCTCCCTCTGCAGCTCCCACGTGGTGCTCAGCAGCAATGAGGTTCCCCAAACACTTTTAGATCATAATAGGACTGGTTCAATAATCCCATTATGGTCTGTTTTCAGGATGCCAGGACTAATTGGCAGGCACTGGGACCTGCATCCCCAGCTGGAATTGTATTGCTCATCACAATTAACCACAATACTAAAATCTCTTGGCTGCACATGTGCCATTAGCTCAGTCTGGAGCCATGTCCTTGCTGGGCACTTCTAGGTCCTCAGTGCACCCTGTCCCCAGCCCCTGGCAGGAGCTCATGATTATTGCAATGGCTGATTCTCCTTTGCCTCGTGCTGTTTGCACTAATATGATTTCTTTTGCACATGTCCACTTGGAGCATCTTAATGCACAAAATGCTGAGAGCAGCCGTGCATCGGGCGTGTGCTTCACTCTGAGCACGGGCAGAGCCTCAGCTCACTCAGCGTGATGGACACATTTGTTTAAGTGCTATTTTTTTTCTACACTACAGCAGTTAAACAGCAATCAGAGCCCATCCCAGCTGTGCGCCTCCAGCTGCTCCAGGCCGTGCCATCTTCTGAGCCTTGGAGGGAGCAGAGGGCTGAGGACAGACCCTGACAACACAGCTGGGGCCTTTTGTTGCCTTTGAAGCAATTCTGGCTTTAGAAACTCCACTCCCACTGTGGCTCTTCCTGGCGATGAGAATCTCTTTGGCTCTGTGTTCATATCCCCCATCCCCGTACATGGCTCAGACGACAGAGCCAAGGAGTGGCGCTCTGAGAGCACGTGAGCCAGAGGAGAAACAGAACCTGAGAGCTGTCACAGGAGACGCTTTACAGGGCTTCAGAAAGTGATCAGACAAATTCTAGGGAGAAAAAAAAAAATCCACCAAATATATTAAATAACAAAACAAACTCAGAGCCGTGGAAGCAAGGGGAGCTTTCTGGGGAATCATCAGCAGTCCTGACGCTCCCTTTCCATCACTTCAGCAGCACCAGGATGCTGGTGTGAAGGGCGCAGTCTGTGCAGGACTCATGTTGTCTTTAGTTTGACATTTTTTAGCCAAGAGCTATGAGATATCTGTGGATGTTTGAGCTGCTGGATGTACCGGGAGTGCTGCTCTGGGATGAGGCTCTGTCATGGGGCAGAATGGGGGACAGCAAAATGCGGCACTTCAGAAGACACTTGCTGAGAAGAGGAGCAGAAGGAGGCTGGAAGGGTTTGTGTTGTTTTTCACAGCCTGGGCTGTGACTAAAGCTGAAACCCACGGGGTCAGGGCGGGGAGGGCTGGGCACCGGCTGCACCCTTGGCTTCAGCAGCAGCCACAGTAATGATGGCATTTGTGTTAAACACAGGCTGTCAGAACAGATAACTGCCCAGCAACAACTGAAATTACACTTCATTCCTCTGTTGATTGCTTTTTAGGTTGGATAAAACCCTGTTTTAGTCCATGACTTACAGCAATAGCTGTTCACCACAGTAAAACTCTCCCCTGAATTCACCCCATTTCAGTTCACAATTCCAAGCTCCCACCCCACACCCCCGTGCAATGGCATGCATGTGCTGGGAGCCCACAGAATGCATGGGGCTGCCTCCCATTTGGTGCCTCTTCTTCCACGCCAAGCTGCTAGCAAAAATCACCTGAATATTGTGTGCTTTTTTTTTCCCCAACTAACCAAGCCAGCCTCCTTTTCCCACTTGGCTGTCCATGGCCACATGTCTCCCATGGACATCCCTCATTGCTGCTCCCCATAGAGCCCAGCACACTGCAACATGTGGGGCTGGGGGCTCTCAGCATCCTCCTGGGCTGGCACTGAGGCTCTGATTCCTGCTTAGCGCCGCGTGCTGGGGCTGTATTTCATGCTTTCTGGTGTCGGCTGATAAACCTTTGATTTTCACTTCTGGGAATAATAGCACGGTAATGAATTATATTCACAAGAATAACTGTAATAGTCATAAAACTGAAAATAGAAGAAAACTGTAAATCAGTCACCCTCTTGTAATGTGCTTACTTCATCTGAATCACCCTCTCTGGGCAGATTATCAATTTTATTTGGCTTTTCTGTCCTAAACTTTTATTAAGTGGGGTGCCTCATGCGTAAAGATCCCGAACACGAGCCATATGTTCCCGGGATTTATCTGTTTATTTTGCTTTCCTGCTCTCCCCCTCCTGCTCACAGCTCTCCGGACCTGCAGGCAGCTGATGTCGGACCGTAAAAGACACATATTCCCAGCGTGGCTTTGCCTTTATCATCAAAAGCAGTAAATGCCATCACGCTGCACGGTGATCAACATGCTCCGTGCTGCGCTGAAGGACCCGATGCTGCTGCACGCTCATAATTCCATGTAATTAAACCAGAAAGTCGTTAGCATCGCTCGTGAGCAATGAGAAGAGCCCAGCCCAGCCCCCAGTATGCTGTGAGCTGGTGGCACTGAGCCACTCCAGACCTAAAGCACAGTGACCTCAGCAAGGCTGTGGCGACCCCAGGAGCGACAGTTCCAGGGTCACAGAACAGGTTATTGATAAGGAACTTTTCACGGGCATTTCCATCTGTGATCTGAAATCACTGAGTAATGCAGAGATCCAGAGCTGCAGCTCTCTTCTAGAGCTGTGCTTTTGCCATCATCCTTTCTGCTCTGCAGCTGGCACCACGCTGGGCTTGCCCAGCAACAGCCCTGAGTCTCTGGTTTGGTGGCCGTGTGCTCCTGGAGGTATTGTAAGAGAAGGTTCCAGAGGCGTTTGTGACCTCAAAGATCATCTCTGAGTCCAGGATCCAGATTTCAGGTGTTAGCAAAAATCGTTTGGGTCAGTAATGACGATTAATGGACCTGAGCCTATGGGCACATACTGAGGACACTTGGTTGGTCCCTTCAGCACTCAGCAGAACATTGGCACAGAGCTGTGGAGCAAAGGCTGTGCAGGAGAGGAAACCCTCCTGCAAGCAGCTCCTCCACCCTCACTGCATCACTGCTGCCCAGTGCTGCTCCCCGGCCATTCATGGGTGGATTTCCCCACTTCACTGGTGAACATCACAGTGGAAGCCCAGAAAAGTCCCACCTTGCCAATCCCTTCCAGCTGGAGGTGTTCTGTCTTTTCCAGAGCTGCTATAAGGCCTGATGTAAGGAGAAATGGAGCCTGCTGTGAGGCTCAAAGTGTTCCTGGCTTCAGCGGAGCTGAAGAACAGACAAAGAAACAAATTGCAGAGGTGACTGAGATGGGCCGTGGGTGGAGGACAGGCAGAGAGCTCAATTATTTCCATGAATCACGGAGGTGCTGCACTCGACATGCAGTGCACGGAGTTATCCCGCACAGATTCCATCAGAGGGCTCCATCAGGGGAATTATACAGCAACCAGAGTGGTGCTGCCCTGGAGCAATGGGGGCTGCATGGCAGGGATTTACTGCTCTGGTTCATGGCTCTGCGCTCGTCTGCATTCCCAGCCACCCTTGAGGCAGGGGGAACCTCGTAGAAATTGGATTTAAAGGACGAATCCGAAGTTCAAAAGTAGCTGCAATTTGAACATCAGTCTGCTCTTTACAGCCAATTAGCGAGGCGGTAAAAGCAGTGGGAGCACCCTGTGTTTGGACAGCATTAAGAGGGCACTGGAGCCAACCAGTGCACGTTTCATGCGGTGCCTGCAGCTCCTGGCACTGCTGGCGTGAGGGGACCCATTTGGAGGGACCCCAATCTCCCAGTGTGGGCAGAGCGAGGGGTGCTCTGCTGTTCTGAGAGTGTCAACAGTGGGACCTGGGGGGGGTCCTCTGGGTCAGTGAAGCACTGAGGCTCGCAGAAGATGGGTTTGGTTGGTCAGCGAATGGCAAAAACTCCATGTCTGGTGTCCAGGTCTCATGCACAAATGCATACAGCTCTTCTGGGGTCTGCTCATATGAGAGGCTCCTTGGTGCAGCTTCTCATGGTTTCCCAATGAAAAAAAAAAAAAGGAAGATCTGATACCATAGTACAGATGTGCCCATGGGTATCTGTCTTCCTTCAGTGTCTTTGGATCCACAGGCCAGAAGCAACCCAAACTGAACAGAGGAGGGCTGTCTCCCTGGTCCTCAGATACCACAGGCTTTCACTTAGAAAGGAGAGCAGTGTGAGAGCAGCCTCTACAAGACACAGGACAATCTCCACCACTCCCAGCACTGGCAGTGGGTCCCTAGGAGTCCCGCAAACCCCCTGCACATGCAAGCTCCAGTGATGGGTTGGCCTCCCTGAGCATCTCCTGGGCTCACTCCCGTTGCTGGATTCCCACCAGTGGGATGAAATTAACGAGGAGCAGCACGGAGGCAGATCCTGCTCAGAGTGGGATGCAGCGAGGGCGTGGTGGGGAGGGATGCTCGGGGTGACTCAGTGCCCAGCTCTGCTGTCTGCTTTGGAAAGCAGCTCCCTCCCCACCCCCAAGCCAAAAAAAAAAAAGAAAAAAAAAAAAAAGAGAGAGAGAAAAAGCGGTGACAGCTTGATTTAGTGCTGGATAATGAGGCAATTGTGAGGAGGATGGGTACAGCGGGAGCTTTGCTTGCCAAATCGTTCGGCTTAATTGATCAAATATTTTTATGCATCGTTTATTCCTTTAAGGCGACCGTAAGCCTCCTCTTCTGCTGCACTGAAATGAAAAGAGCAGTGTTGGAAATCACCCAGGCTGAGCCCTGTTGGGACAAGCAGCTGTCGGGGACATCCCGAGCACCACAAACCACACGTGCTGAGGGGACAAGCGTAGGGTGGGTGAGTGGATCCGGCCCCCCAAGGGCTCCCCAAGGCACGCAGCGGGCAGGGGCACAGCCATGGGCACTGGCCGTTTGTCTGGGCTTGTCCTGAGGTCCTGGCAGAAGTGCAGGACAGTGCCATGTGGGACCGTGCCTTGTGCCAGCCCGTGTCCTCGCCGCCTGCAGTGCGATGGCAGTGCTCTGCTAACCAAGCTGGACAAACAAGGAATTACTAGGAAATGCTTTCCCCATGCAATTAAGTCACTGTAATCACTAAATCCCTCCATCAAAGCTTCATCTGTTAATCTATGAAGAAAAAAGGACAAACCAAATCCTTCATCGCTGGCTTTTATCTCCTGCCCTCCTGCTGTTGGGGTGCCCACGGGGGACACATCCCACGTCCCCTGCCCAGCATGCAGCCCCTTTCTGCCAGGGCTGGGGCTGCCAGGGGCTGTGCTGGGGGTCTGCTGCCCACCCAGACTCTAAGAGGCTGTATTTGGGATAACTCACAGCTGGATAGGCTACGGAACCCCATGGGGCTGTGGGATGCTAGGGAGATTGCAGGGCCAGGCTGCAGCTCGGTGCCTGTGAGTGCCAGGCTGCTTCCTCCGTGTTCAAAACAAGAGCTGCCTCTAGTGGTTATGGGAATGGCCTTGGGGCTTGTGCCAGCTCCCTGCTGGAAGCTCCTTCCCCATCGTGCTCTGGGATGTCCCCTGCAAGCTGTAACTCATTGGGGCTGCACATGAGTGGGTCACACCAGCATCCCGGCGCATCCAGAGCATGCTCCTGCTCCAGCCCAAATCTCCAGGCACTGCTCCCATCCCCATGCTCCTGCTGTTTGGGTTCTGCATGGCATGTAATGGCCTTGACCTGGGCTGCCTTTCAGCTGAATAAATCGTGTGTCCTTAGCCAGCCTGGGGCTGCAGAGAGGAGAGCAACGACAGACGTGTGCTGCAGTCCTGCAAGGACAGCGTGATGTGAAGCAGAGCACAGCTATTTAAACTCCGGAAGATCAGCAGAGATGTGGAAAGTGACACAACTCATGGACCAGAGATGTGCTTCACGCTGGAGTGGCTTCATTGGGGCACAAAGGGACCAAAGGGATAAGTGTGTCCCATTGGCTCCAGATGTGGTTCATCCTTGTAGCCTCCCCACACCTTGCCCATGTCCTGCCCTGCTCTGAGGTTTCCTTGGAGACCAGGAGGTGCTGAGCTGTGGCTGGGATCTGAGAGATGAGGCAGCTGATAGGTACCACATATCCCAAGGTGCTCTTTTGGACAATGTTGACCCACAGATTTCATTTCCTTCTATTCCTCCATGCCAAACTTTCTCTGTAATTCCCCTAGAACTGTCCTCCCTGTTCTCCTAGAAAATAAGCTGCCAGGTAACTTCATCACACTTTTGGAGCTCCCCCTGATTGCCCAAGGCCAGGTGAGCTCCATCAGCAGCCCCAGGATGCAGAGATTCCTTCTCCTATATTCAGTTCTCTGCACCTTCTTGGTTCAAAGCAAGCCTGGTGATGCCAGATTTCCCCAACAGCACACAGAGTTGCTCCTCTTTTCTCACTCTCTGCTCTCTACAATCCAAAATCTCAGGGGAAAAACACCCGGATCCACTTGCAGAGGATGCTGGTTGAAGTACATCAGGAAGAACCACCGTTCCTTGTGACCACTGATGGTATTTGTGGCTCTGCATTTAAAGATGATGATAAAGGCAATCAAGCTGCCAGGAATGAAGATAGATGGGGAGCTCAATGGAGCCAGCGAGGGATTCCCTGCTTTCTGCTTGCAGCTGTGATTTATATTTCATTCTCACCTATGGGCTTGGAGCAAAGAGCGGGGCAGCAGTGCTTCACAGAAACACCGTATGGAGTACAGCCAGCACTGAGATGTCCACACTTGAGCTTCTAGAGCTGCCTGTCCCACCTTCAGCCATCCCCATGAAATAGTGCTGGGGTCATAAACTGTTCCCAGAAATATTCTGGGGAGCAGAGCTCACCGCTCACAACGAACAGCCCTTCCTGCTGCCCCCAATCAGGTCTCGTTGTGGCTCTGCCCTCCCTCCCTCCTTCCTTTCGTGGTCAGATGCTATTTTCTCATCTTACCTCTGTATATTGTCATGCCACCAACGGATGGTGCCAGCCTTACTGTCTTTGTGAGACAAAGTCATCAACAGGGCTCTGTGTCTGTGCTGATACGGTATCCATGCAACCTGTGTCTCAAGGATTGTGTTTGCTTTATTTCTCTGGATTAAAAAAAAAAACACAAAAAACCAGAGCACAAGAACAGCCTTGCTACGAAGAGTTCTAGCAGTTAATTAGCTTCCACATTGAAAGGGCCACTGCCCGGCAGCTAAAAATCATCATGTTTGAATGGAGAATTAAGTCAGCCAACCAATAAATCTGAGCAACAAAACAGTCCCTTTTGCTCCGAGGAGCTCTCTTTCCTCAAAACACTGATAAATGGCTTTTTCTCAGAGCCCACGAGGTCATCAAATTAATAAAACATTTCAAGTAATGTATGGAAGAGAAGTGACACCCTGTTGCAAGAGATTTGCTGTTGAAATCAACTCTCCGTAACAGAGCGTGATGCATGTAGGGTTTCCAAAGCAAACCCATCCTCTAATGTAGGGCAGTTGTCCAAACTCCTTCATGTCTGTTCTGGGCTGCTGTCCTCCTCCTCAGTCGGTACTCAGGAGACTTCAGTTGGAGGAAAACTATATGAAAATTTGGGATTTTCCAACTGACCACACAAGAACCTGGGGAAGAGGAGGCTGAGGGGAGATGTTATTACTCTCTTCCAGCACCTGAAAGGTGTTAACAGTGAGAGCGGAGTAGGTCTCTTCTCAGTGGTGACAGGTGACAAGATGAGGGGAAATGGCCTCAAGTTGCACCAAGGCAAGTTTAGGTTGGATGTTAGGAAGCACTTCTATACAGAAAGGGTTGTTAAACACTGGAATAGGCTCCCCAGGGAGGTGGTTGAGTCACCAACCCTGGATTTAAGAGCCGTTTGGATGTGGTGCTCAGAGATATGATTTAGTGGGGGGTTGTTAGAGTTAGGGTACTACGGTTAGGCTGCGGTTGGACTTGATGATCTTTGAGGTCCCTTCCAACCTGAGTCATTCTAGGATTCTATGATTCTATGAAGAAAGCTTGAAAGAAGGCACCAATGTGGGAAAGCAAGTAAAATGCAGAAAAGCTCTTGAAATGGTGGTAGTGTGTGGTTATGTCCCTTGCACATTCATGTCTGTTGCAGGGATTGTTCCCCGTGCCCCACCACACACAGGTATGAAGCAATGCTGCACCCCAAATACTGCATTTATGGGCAGGGACTTTGCCTGCCAGCACTGACACCAGGGACGTTTGCAAGACTCAGCACAGATAGGATGGGAGCCTCTCTCCTAAGCTGAAGGCTGGATACGTCCCCTCACTTTCCACTGAATTGCCTTTCTGCAAGCTTGTATTAGACTTGAAACAATTTAATATGAAATATATGTTTAATAATAGGCAGCACAGAGAGACACTGGATAGGACAAACACCGAAAAACAGAGCTAGCAATCACCTCTGCAATACTGCATCCACTGGGTACCTTTCTTCATGACATCCTCACCTGGGTTTCATTTGCCTTTGATTTACTCAGAGCATAAACCTCTCGAGGGCCTCTGGTATGATTACAAACACAGTGTCACAGCCTCCCAGCGTGATCCCAACGTGGGGCCCATCGCTACGCTGGGACAGCCCATATCCCAGGGCATTGCTCATCGCTCCTTCTCTCCCAACACAGCCGACACACTAACCTGGCAGCACACAGACAACTCCAGCCTCTGTGCGGGCTCATCGGCATGCAGCAGGAAGCCCAGATGCCATATGGAGCGTGGAGGCAGATGGATGGACATATGTATCATCTGTGAGCGTCTCCGCTGATGTGAATGTCCCAGCGCAGGCATTACTGCTCGAGTAGATGGTTTGCATTTGGGGCACGAGAGAATTTTTCTCCCATAAAATAAATAAAATACGTTCTGAGCATCTTGGGATGCAGCCATTCTAATCCTTTTATTCCTTCCAAAGGAAAACGATTCCATATTCAGGGCGCTGTGCAAACAATTAATTAGCCTAATGAAAATGAAAGCCCTAATTGCCTGATATTATTATGATCATCGGCCGCCAAGCGTGACCAAGGAATAGGCACTGTCCTACCAGTGAGAGAGCTGCACTTTATGCCTTTTCAAGATTTTTTTCCACATTTCAATGTCTCGCAAAACCATTCTTTTTTTCTGCTTTTGGAGCGGTGCTGCAATTCTCCCTCCCGCATGCGGAAAAGCTGGCAGTGTTTGGAGACATCTGAATGAGCTGCTATACAATTTAAAAAGAGAACAGAACTGATACCCAGCTGGTGTGAAATGACCTGGCGGAGAGGAGGCAACAAAGCCATCACTTTGCCTGAGTTGAACCACACGGCGGTGCTCCCACTGAGTCTCCTCCAGGAGACTGCACTTGTAGGAGCGCTGCAAGGGAAGAGAAATGATCTTTTTCAGGGGACACGGCGAACATTAAAGTACAATCGTCCTTAATGCAGCTCCTTTTTCAATTATCCGTTGTTATCCAAATGGAAAAGTGCTTTAAATTCAGGCAGATGAACTTTCTCACTGTGGGTTGGATCATGAGGAGTCAGGTTACGGGAGCTTAAGAAAATGAACCATTCTCACTCACGCATATCTCATAACAGAGATAGAAAGCAGATGCTGACTCAACACTGACCCAGCCTGAGGAGTATGGGTCCAATAATTCTTCCTTTAAGCAAATGATTCTTGTAGGAAAATCTCCAAGATTCAGCTTTAATTCTATTATCTTCCTTGTGCAGAGAGTGGCAGCTAGAGACTACTCTTTAAAAATCGAGTGGGCGAAGTCTGCTCTCACACTCAAACAGCTCCAAAGGTTTTACTATGGAAGGTTTCTCAGGAAGCTGTATTTTGGATGAGGAGGTTGGACTGCAGTTTTTAAACTGTATTAGGGGCACTTTTACTCTGTGCTGCAGGCTGGCACCCAGAGCTACAGGAAAAGCCCATACAGAAAACATTCATTCTCACACAACATCAGACACTCACATGGGAAATGGGGTTTCCTCGTGTAACCAGTGGTAGAAAGCCCCTCACTTAGGGCCTTGGGATCATCCTCTGCACAGTTTAACGCTCTGACTTGTTGCAGTGCAAAAGGAACCCAAGCCTGGTCACCAAATGAGGAGGAAAACAATAACAGATTTGGTCACCTGAAGGCTTTCAATACTTCACATTTGCACCAAGTTGCCATTTGTGAGACAAGCTGTCTCCAAATATACCATCTTTTGAGCAACATTAAAAAAGCATAGAACTAAACAATCATGTAGAAGAGGGAAGAATAGAAAATAAATGTTTGTGGTTAAGGGTCTCTGCTCTTCACAATCACCTTTTTACCCTGAAAAAGTGAAACTGAGGGATGCACGGGCCTTGCTGAAGCCATGTCGGGTCTGTAAGCATAAGCATGTGCAGCTGGCAACCATAGAGATGCTGCTGGGGACTCTGAGACACAGAAAACATCAATCCCAAAGGCATCACAGCAGGAACTGTCTATCAGATGACTGAGTGTCCTGGCACTCTGATATCAGAGTGGCCACCAGCATTCAACCTCCCATCGCCTGCTGCTCATCTCCCCTCAATGATAAAAATGTAAAGCAAAAGAGAACAAAGCTTTTGTTTTTCATTTATTTTGCAAATCTACCAATTCATTTTATGAAAGTATGAAATCCTATGCGGTTACATTAAACAGTGACGTTACAATCCATGTAATACAAATAACAACTACAAAGTTATTTTTAGGTACTCTCGGGTAATGACTAGATTTTATGTTATTTTAAATAAAAAGCTGCTATAAAGAAGAGATAAAATAGCCTTGAGATTGTCAAAGAATTCAGTTCAAACCAAGGAAACCACTGTAGAATCTCCCTGACCTATGAAAAGTTAGAAACACTGTCACTTATACAATCTTTCAATGTTAATTTTCAGTTAGTCACATCAAACAGACCTACGTGCACACAGCTAATCAATGTAAGAAGAATTCACAAGTTGTTTGAAACCAGTGTCAGGTTTCATTCTCTGGAAATCACATTTACTGCATAACACCACCATCCTCCTTGCTTTCAGAGGCACAAGAAAAACTGTAATATTGTTTGTAAAATACACTGAGGCTCCTAATCTGCTCTAATTGAATTCAGTGGAGGTAGGATCAGTTCCTACATTTAATAAGTGCCACTGATTTACTGAAATTCTTGCAATACAGCTTCCTTCCCAGGGATGGAATTAATTTGGGAAACAAAACGCTGTAATAATTCAGGAAAATGCTTGGCTTTATTATCCAGCAATTGACATGGCAATTGCATTTCTGAGAACCTGGATGTAGGATTCTTTCCTCTCCACCAGAAATGGGGACAAATGGAGACACCACGTAACGGCGCTCAGTGAGAACTCGGAGCTATGGAAATAAAGACTAAAAATCAAAGAACAGATTGAGTTAATCCAGAAACTCCTCTCCTGACACCCATCTGATGCACCTCTAGGATCATCCTGCTGCCTGCAAGCTGCTGCTTCTGATGAGACATCTGTCAATCACAATTGCATAACTGCTTCCACAGAAGC
This sequence comes from Perdix hodgsoniae, assembly GCA_035772895.1. Classification (NCBI taxonomy): domain Eukaryota; kingdom Metazoa; phylum Chordata; class Aves; order Galliformes; family Phasianidae; genus Perdix; species Perdix hodgsoniae. Next base: position 5,686,183 of record JAPSGF010000035.1, on the reverse strand, counting down.
AATTAAACGGAGCTTTGATTTCGTAGCTGCATCTCTACACTGCGTATAGGGAAAGGGGGAAATGTCAAAGATGTTACTGCCACAAGGCATGCAATAGCTTCACGGAAGCAAGGAGAGCTGTTCTGTGAAAACTGTCAGGAGCAGGTACAATGCCAAGGGCCTGTGGCTCAACAGAGATTAAAAGAGATGACTCTCTCCTGGCCATCAGCCTTCAGATAGGACATACGAAATGGTACAAACCCCCAAATCTGTGTCAGGCAATAAATCTGCAGAGCTCACTGTAGGACAGAAGTGAAGCCAGCAGCACCTTGGCAGGGCTTCTAGAACCAGGCCTTTATCTACAAGAATTTAACACTGCTCACCAAAAACTTTTCTAAAAATCAGACAGGTTACACAAAACTACACAAATTTTTCACCAGGACATAAAGTGCCATCAAACCATGGAAATTAACAAGAAGCCACTGCAGAGGGCAGTATCTATCACATCTACAGCAAGCTTTCCTCCCCTGAAGCAGATGTTTGCTACAGTCTTGGCAGTGGTACCAAGATGGTCAGAGCACTACTGCAACTAAGGCCAGCAGTGTTCATTCTCACCAACAAACACAGCTCTTACCCAGTATAGCAAAGCCAAGCAGGCTGCATATACTGGTGGCTGTTAGCAGAACTTTCCCCAGGAGGTATTTTAAAATAGTAATAGATGCTTCACTTTCCCATCATTTGATATGATGTGATAAATGTAATTTGCTCAGACCCTTTGTTAGGAGGATGCACTACAACAGAAAGCTCCACCCTGTTATTACCACTGTGCCTGCTTACTCATGTAAATGTAGAGTCAAATCCTCTTAAGAATCTTGAACAGCCTTCCAGAATCACTTGTTCAAATGACATTTTTGTAATAATAAGGAAAAGAAAAAAGAGTTGTGGGAAATTAAATAGTGCTCCTGTTGCCAAGTTGTTTAAATTATATGGCAGAATGGTTCCAGTAGTTGTAAAAAATTAATTTGTGGAGTTTTTACAACCCTTACATCTACTAAATCTCGATAGGATATATAATGCTATTTAAGTGATACAACTTATATATGCTAGGGAGAAAAAAAAAATCAGCACCAACGCGTGAAAGAAGATACTTGATTCTTGTCTGGCTGTGGCTTCCATGAAGCCACAGCTCCACAGCTGAGGAAGGAAGCCGTGCAGGAGACCCTTGGTGCAGCATGTACATGTGTAGGTATGGATGTCAGCTGCCTTTCCTCTTCAGCAGACGGGAGAGGGCAACACTCTCCAACCACTCTGCTCTGAACAAGGTCTGGCAAGCAGCTCAGCCAGCCCCTCTGCTAAGCCCTCTCTCCCACTGCTTTCTGAAAGCACTAGCCAGAGTAAAGTCAGTGGCACTGCTTTTTCCTCTCTATTATTACTCTGTTCGGAAATAACTGCCTGAGATACCTTAACTGTAGACAAATTTCCCTTTAAGTTACGCCACTAGACGACTGCTGTCATTCTTTTCTCACAACAATGTCAAATGCAACATGAAACTTTGGGTTCTCTATACCGAGTGAAATCAGCAGAGTCAAAAGACAGTGCCAGTGGTACCACCTACTGCTCCAGTCTGTAAGACAGAACCAGGGTAAGGCTCGTTGGCAATCAGCACCAAGCTTAAGTGACAAGGTTTGTAGCAATTTGCTTTCCACACGCTCGAGTACAGATGCAGATGCACAGAAAGCAGAGATCCCCTGGTTGTTCCCTAAGCTGCCACAGCACTTTGTTTAAATCAGCAGCAGACCTCGGTGCAATTGTTTTTCTAAGTACAGTACATTTTGATAGCAACATAGAAGCACACTACGCAAAACAGATTTGTTCAAGCTCACCATGGTTCTGATGGGCTACACACAGTGTGAGGCAATTCAAAAAGAAGCACACAATTCATTGGGATAACAACATTGGTTTTAAGGAATTCTGCTTCCACTTTGTGAAGGAAGAACAGGCCAACAAAGGAAAAGATCTTATTGCAACTTGTTCTGCTCAGCTTGGCTACTTCTAACACAGATCAGAAGTATCAAAGGGTACCAAGGAGCTGGTGATAAAGAATTACTGTTTTGTAAATACTTGAAGTAAAACAAGCTGCTCCAAAAAGAAAATCCACTGAACAATAATTCAAACAGCCTTCTCTTATGGATCTGAAACTGTTAGATCAACACAGCGAAACACTGACAGGAAATAGACATCAGTAGTAGTTCTGGCACCTTGCAATTTGGAAAAGAAACAACTCTTGTGCACAGGGGATGAGGCAGCTTGTTTGCACATCCCTTTCTCACGTTATCCCAGAGACAACCTGTGCTCCTGTACAACAGATGTGGCCAGGTTCAGCAGGTGCCCTCCTCAGAAGGAGCAAACTGGCAGCTGTCATGAGAAATGGTGTCAATGCTCTGCGCTTCTGCCTGCGGGTGGATGGACACCTGAACAGCTATTTCTTGGCCTTGCTCATTCACAGACCCATCATCAGAATCCCCAGCCGGTGAATCACTGCGCTTGATCTCTGGGTTGATGGGGAATATTGCAGCTTGGGTACCACAGGCTTGGGTTTGTTTTTCTGCCGCGCCGACTTCATCAGGATCATCAACTCGCACAGCCTCAAAGATCTCTTCCATGAATGCCCTGCAATTAAGGATCAGTGGTGGAAGGGGAATGCTTCTGGCAAGCTCTTCAATGTACCGAGCAAACTCCATGGTCTTAAACTGAGTGACTTTGGCCAGCTCTAGAGTTTTGGCAGATGTAATGATGGGGATACGCTTGGCTATCTCAAAAGCCTTCTGAAGCTTCTCAGCCCCTTCCGTCCTGAAGAACTCATTGATAGCCTTCTCTGTCTTGCGGAGGTGACTGCTCATCATGCACAGACGAGTTATGTTTAAAATGAGGGTGATGGCAAAGGCAACGAGGCACACAATCATGTAGTAAATACTCATGTCTCCTGAGGTGAAGGTGACTCTCAGGGTGACGGTGGAATACGCTGTGTTGTCACCATTAACAGCTGCGCACGTGTATCGTCCCCGGTCAGCAAAGTTGACCTTTGTGATGTTAAGGAAATTATCAGCAATCCTCCACCGTCCACCTGGAGGTTCAGAAGAAATAAAGTGAGCTAATGTAACACGAACAACTAGGTAAGCTAGAGACATGATGCTTGCTCCACAAGCTCTACAGTAAGCCCTCTGTTTCTAGCATAACACAATCGGACAAGAATTACGTTTTCCTTTTTATGCTTGTGCCCTAACTCAGTTAGCCATCCTACTGCTTAATGGTAAATTACTTTGTGCACTTGCTAATCTGGTTCTTCCCTTTTCTCTCATCTATATTTTCGGAGTGCTTTTGCATCACTAGTTCTATCTGACAGGGAACCTGATTTTTAAATAGAACTTCTCACCCACTGTAATTCACTACATGGAAGGACTGTCTTCTACAGAATCTAATATTCCATATGTTCTGAGTCAAAAGTCAAGCGACCCATGAAAAAGATCGCAGTCTGTAAATGGCTCAGCTGGCAAAAGGACCCAGAATTTTCTTCAGACACAGCTTTCTGCTGAGCATGCAGTGCTGATACACAAAACTTACGTAAAAAGAAATCAATAAAAGAAGCTTTATGCAGTATTTCCTATGGGTTTATAACTTGGGGTAAAAATTGTTTTCATAACTCATTCTTCTAATTAGACTACTCTGAACTAATTTCCAGATGGCAGTATAACTACACAGAGGTTACTGAACACTTAAAGCAGTACAACGGCCTCTGAGAAGATCCTATCAATTAGCTTAATGACCTTCGTTAATACTAATAGAGGATACCACATGGGTCTCTAAAAGCCTTTTTTTATTTTTATTATTAAAAATCAGAGGGACAGAACTACAAGAGCCAATAGGAAACTATTTCTCTCTCTGTATGAAAGGGTTACATAGCATCCATTTCGACCCTGGCCATTACAAGCTGTGTTGGCTTCTACAATCTCAGTGGTGCATAAACCAGAAAATAAATGTAATCAGTTACCTCATGCTTTATAAAATCCTGTAACAAAATTAAAGCAAGGCTTGACAGCTTGAAAAGGTCATAATTTTGGAGACTTGTATTTAATTCATGTGTTTGAAAAGATGTAATATGAACCAGAGCAATAATAACATCAGTTACAATCTGGTAGGATATATACTCAGTTCTTCTGTGCTGCATGTTGTGATGGTTCTTGAATGAAATGACAGAAGGGCACTGTACGAGGATGGGTGGGCTAGGACTTCAGAACCTGGGTATAAAGCCTGATCCACCACATGCCAGAGCTTTGTCCTGTTCTCTCCTATTTCCCAACTGTAAAAATGGGAGGATAGGAAGAGAAAACAATAAAGTTCCAGAGACTTTCATGTACTGTATAAAAGCAGAATGCCCAAGGATATAAAACAGCAGAAAAGCTCACCTTCATCTTTCTGTTGAAGCAGGTGTCCTTTGGAGTTATACCAAAGAATATACTCATATTGGCTGATGTTCACTTTACATTCAATTAAAATACTGGTTCCCTCTTTGGCTATGATATCATGGTGTGCTGGGGAACTTGTTAAAGCTTGAGGCACTGGATGAAGTGATGCATTGAAAGACTCAAAAGCAAGTGTCCCATTAGAAGCTACATTTTCCAGTGTAAGTCCAATCGAAAGACCAGCACTAACAGTCAAAATTAACAGGCAATAGCTGAGCTTCATGGAAAGTTAAGAGAAAAATGCTTTTTCATTTAATTTGGAGAAATGAGGTCATAAGACATTAAATTGTCTGTACAGATCTGAGATAGAGAGGAGGTTCTTAATTTGTTCAGTGGTAGAAAACGTCTTGGATCCAAATGCACTTTCAAGACCATCAATATTATGAGAGGAAACTGGAAATCCAACTGAAAAAAAAAACACAATTAAGTTTATTAATGGCAGCATGCTTATGGTGTATTCAAATTTCATTCCCAGTAAACAGATTTCCAGCAGCACAATATAACTGTCAGCCAAGAGGTTCCAAATCAGAGCTTTGCTCAGAACACAGTAATGAAATGAGAGTAAGAAGGCATTAGCACAACCTTCAGTCCTCTACACATTCATCCTCCTATCCAAATAAATACTATCGAGAACAATATTCAATAAGAGAAATGTGGCTTTAAAGAAAGAAAAAATTGTACAGCCTACTCAAACTGCATAAGTACCTTCAGGATCAGAAAGTGGATTCTGCATTTGTTAACAGCAAAAAAAAAGTGCTTTCTTAATAGAGAAAGAAAAGCAAGAGAGGAAATAATTTCTGCCTTCCTCCACACTGACATCAAAGTCCCTTCGCGTCCTGTTTTTTCAATGCTGGTTTTTCCTTTAGCATCGAGGAATAAAAGCACTCACACATTTGATTTTTAGCACCTGTACATTTACTTACTTGATTTTAAGGTAAAATCAATGTTATGTGTCTAAATACTACACAATACGCTCCTCGTTTCTTGTGCAGGGAGAATTATTGTGGCAGCTACCTACAAAGGGAGGAAGTCCCATTCTGAATAACAGGACATCGATGTCTAAACACACTTCCCTTTTTTTGGCAACCTTTTTTGCTGCTGCTGCTGCATTCTGGTTTTTGCTGTTATTGTTGTACAGTAAACTCCTACTGAAAACCTTTTGCTTTATGCTGAGCTATAGACTGCTCAGCAGTCACACTTTGCTTATTATCTTCACCACACCAAATCCTGCCCCATATTTCACAGCTGTTTGAAAAGTTATTTTCTCTAGGGACGGAACTCTCACTTCAGATTTATGTGTGCACAAGATATTTGAAGACATGAGCATGGAGAATTGAACTTGAGGTTCTCTGCACACAAAGATTTTCTTTTCTAAAAGCCAGAATAAAACTAAATTGTGACCAAATGAGATTACACCATTAATAGAAAATCTGTAATCAATTTTCCTGGAAGCCTGATTCAAAAAGAAATTCTAATCCAATATGCATTCCCTGAGGTTGTGATTCCATCTAGACCGCTCCAGTGCCATAGAAAACTATTCACAAAGTACAGAAGCCACTGGCTAAAATGTTATCTTAAAAAATATCTGACTTCACCCCACTGACTGCGTGACTTCAAATTCATCATCTTCTCTTCTAGCAATAACAAAGCAAGCAGAGTTGAATTTCATAAATACCACAATACAAAGGAGTAAGTTTTCTTAATAAATAATGCAGACAGTTCTTGTCCTTCCAGAAGCGCTCGCTAACACTGCCTAAGGCAGACAGAATTCACATCACTTACGAAAAATAATTTGCTATAAATATGTATAGCTGATTTGTACTAATTGTGTTTCCAACAGAGACAAATTAAGCATATTCAGGAATGGGAAAATTTGCTGAATAGGAATTTGCCAGACTTGGAATTCTTTCAATTAAAGATAACTTGTTGAAGGTCAAACCAGACTCTGGATCTGACATCTGATGAGAAATGTGTATCTGACCCATTTCTGTTGCAGCTATTGCCAAATCATTTTCACAAAGGAGGCAAAAGAGACAGCTGTGTCCAACTCTCCTTCAAGCTTGATTGACCAACTCACCCACTGAATCCTGCAAGGGAAACGAGAAACCAGGCCCTCTTCTTGTTCCTCAGCAAACAGCAATCCCTTCACCTGCCCTCTTTTTCTCCTTTCCCTTCTCTGCCACTCCTCTTGCCTGTTCATTTAAGATGAGACCAGCACTGAGAACTGTTGCACCACTGTGCTGAAGAAGATACTTTACCACAGCTAAACAGATAAGAAAAAGAATACCAAGACTTCTTTCACACATTTTTTTCCACCAGTTAGACTTTGGGGGAAGCATTACTGACTTCTGTTGCCTCTGGAGAATGGCATCCCAGCCACAGACTGCACAGGTCTGAAAACACACCACTAAGACTGCTGCTGACCAACCACCACCCTTTTGTTTGAAAGAGAGGTTTTAACCTTTCTCTTTTTTCAGACCTCTCGTGTTTTCAGAGAGTTTCAGAGCCCTCAGAAAGCTGCCCACAACAGACTGGCTTATTTGGGTAACCTCGTGCAGGTTCCTTATGTGCAGTGGGCTGTGAGTGCTCTGTGGATGGCTGACATCTGGACTGACTTAGCAAGATTTGCTGCAGCTCCAGCGGTTGACAGTGACAAAGTGAACACAAACCCCGTCCCTCGTTACTGAATCAAATGTGGTACAGCTTCCAATCTTCCAAAACTATAATCTCCCAACTAATAATGTTTCAGATTTATTAGAGAACAATTCCAGCACCTCCTGTACTCCGCCTGTGTTATTTTTTGCCATTTTAAATTATTAAATTTAAATTATTAGATTTCCAAATGTCTGCGACATTCCTTCCAAAATGACATTAGAAACCTCAGTCAATTATTTAACAGAAGAAATACTGAGCAACATTTTCCCTCATAAGAATAAGATAATTATCTTCAGTAATTGCATATGCTCTCCGCTATGTCTGCACTGAGCTTGCATAATGTATAAAACATTGGTGATGGGTCATTGAATTTTACTATTAAACTCCTCGAGGTCTGATTTATTCTAAATTGTTTGTCACATTTCACTTTTGGAAAACCCATTATTGTTAAGCAGACAACGATCTCTCATTGCTGAATGCTGGGAAAAAATAAAATGATTTGCGAAACCCGTATTCTTCAGCCATCACATTCATGCAAAACAGCTGCTGGAGCTGATAAAGGATCCAAAAAGGATAAAGCTTGAGCAGTGCCAATGTTACAATGCTTCAAGACAGCATTAAACCTAAGCAAGGTGAAATGTGCAGAATAGAAACTGGCTACTTTACAATGAAACCTGGAGCTAAGCTCAATATATTGAATCTTTAGGAGACTCGAAGTTGTAACAACAAATAGCAGTGAAAGGATAAAAATCCATGATGCATATGCTTATATGAGTCATCTTTGGCACTTATCCTGAAAAAATGTTTGTGTTTAACTTAAAGCACTCTAAGTAGTCCCACTGAGGTCAGTGGAAATACTGAGAGTACTTAACATTACATACATTTATAAAGCATTGCAAGATTGGGACCCAAGAGATTGAAAGTTATACGGCTTTGCATTCACTGATCATAACATCATCTCACACATGGAGAAATGCAAAGCAATTAACCGAGATACACCTCACAACTTGCTCCATCCTCCCACCACCCCTGGCAAACAGCATGGGAGTGTATTTTGACTTTATGATGGTTTCCAAACAAGTTAATTGGCAAAAACGTGCACCAAACGGTACCCACTGATCACTGCTGCAGGAAGTCCGCACCCTGACTGCAGCTTGGGCTGAAGTGCAGAGGGTGTGGTTGTCGCGTGTGGCCCCAACCACCCTTCAGACCTGGGAGAAGCATCTGACACAGAGCTGAAGGTGTGAACTGCGTGACTGAGGCAAAGCAGAATCACAGAATGGTTTGAGTTGGGAGGGAACTTTAAAGACCGTATGGTCCGACTCCACTGCAGTACGCAGAGACACCCACAGCTCAATCAGGTGTGATGGAGCGAAGCCATCAGCTCCAAGGAAAAGCAAAGGGCATAGGAAACCTGGGGAGCGCGGGGCCTCAACGGCTGGCAGGATGGGGAGAGACGTTCTGCAGGGAGAGCCCACGATGGGCTGTGTGAAAACAAGCGTGTTCCTGCTAACTGCTCAACGCAGTCAAGGGTACAAACTGGAAATGAACAGCTGAGTGGCCCCAGCCACGCACACACCGACAGCAGCACGACGGCCAGGCACGCTGCTGGCTGGGTGAAGTCAGACCACGCGGGCATGACGTCAGGCGGGCATGACGTCACGCTACAAGCCGCCCTCCTCACCGCACCTCTACGCCGAAACACCGAGCTGAGGCGTGTGACCCGACGCCTCCCGCCAGCAGCTGCCTCACCGCTTTCCCCGCGTTCTGAGATCGTAAGGGGAAACCTGACGTCACCGCGGAGCCGGGAGGTACGGCCCGACCCGAACGGACCCGATCCGAGCCCTCACCTCAGCCTCCGCCACCGGCCAAGCAACCCGGAAGTGCTTCCCCGATCGCTCTTCCGGGTGCGCCTCACTTCCGGTGTCGGCCAGCCGGTGCCGCTCTGCACCTCCTCTCGATGGTGCGGTCCGCCCGCTGGGGGAGCGCGGCGTTGGAGGCCCGGCTGGTGAGGCAGGGGCTCCTGTGGGCCGCCTCGGTGCGGCTCTTGGGAGCGCTGCTGGGGGGCTGCGGAGTCCCGGGGGACCTGGGGGTCAACTTGGGTAGCGGGGAGGCCGTTGGGGTTGGGGGAACGCAGGGACCCGCAGGCTGTGCTGTTGTGTCGTCCGCCCCTGCGGGATCCAGAGGCCGTGTCCCCCCGTGCCCGTGTCCCCCCGTCCGTTGCGACACGCCCGTGTTGTTTGAGCGCCCCGAAACAGCTCAGCACTAAATATAAAAGCAAACCAGCCGCTTGCCTCCCTCCCTGCCTGCTCCCTAATAGCTGTCCCCATTGGTATCCAACCCCTTCCAAAACAGCCGGTCCCAAACAATTGTTTATTTAATCACCTGCTGTGTGTTTTGTTTGCTTTTCAGAACTGGCAGCGTTTCTTGCAGAGGAGGTGTGTTGGTGAGATAGGGGCACTTGTTCCTGTGGGACTTTAAGATTCCAGGTGTGTCATTTCTCCTGTAGAACCTTCCTTAAAAAAGTTATCTGTTTGTGCAGGTACGTGTGGTAATGGGATGGGATTTCTGCCAGAGTTCTGCTGAATTATTTAAAGCACAGGTGTGCTGCTTTTGAACTAATGTCACAGCATGAAAGCGAGAGGTTATTTTATCGGCTTTGCTTTCTGTGAATGCAGTAGTCATGTCTGAAGAAGACAATGGTGAAAATCTGAAAGAGGAAACCTATTATGAGGATGAAAATGAGCAGAAGGTGGAAGAATTTGGCAGCAGTGAAGAGAAAGAACCTGTGCCTGTGACTCGGAAAAGACCTGAACCCAAAGCCCCAAGTCAGACTGCTGGCACAGAAAAACCCACAGCTGAAACTTCCAAGGTGTGTGTTTGTGCTCAGTCTGAATGATGTAACTTGAAGTTTCATGGCTTTGTGCACAGAAGAATTCTGAAAACTCACATTGCTGTTCATCTGAAAAGAAAAAGCACTGTGAAAGTTACCCACCAGAGGCTGTGTATGTTCTTCTTGTTACCTGAATTGCTCTCTTCTGTTTTTCTTCAATAAAGGTTTCAGAACCTCCTGCATCTCAGTCAGGATGGGGTTACTGGGGAAGCTGGGGGAAGTCCCTTCTGTCAACTGCATCTGCTACTGTAGCTACTGTAGGTAAGTCTCTTTCTGGTATTTGATAAATATTTTAACCATACGTCGTGTTTCAGCAGCTTGTGAGCTCTTTTTTTCTTGAGAATAAGGTTTCTGTTATAGAAGAAAGTACTGGAAAATGTCAAGAAAACTGTTCAGGTAGTGGGAAAATGTGCCAAAAGGTACAGTGAGATTAAGGAGAGGAACTCAACCAAAATACCAAGTTTTCAAGGTGTTTGAATAATTGAAATCAGAATTAATTACACTGGAAAGTAAACAGTCTGGATAGCGCTGGGTTTTAGTGTGGATTAAACTGTTTTGTACAGGAATAAGACAGAATAGTAGAAAAACGATATACATATCTGATGCTGTTTCTATTCTTGTGAGAAATAAAACATTCCACATGGATAAAGCACTGCTGCTGTCTTCTCTAGGTCAAGGTATTTCAAATGTCATAGAAAAAGCAGAAACAACCCTTGGGATCCCCAGTCCTAGTGAAATCTCTTCAGAGACCAGAGATGCTACAAGAGGTCAGTTTTTATTGCGTAAGAACAACAGTGAAACAAATCTCAATATAATCAGCCCCCAAATGACATCATGTTACTTCTAACTCTCACATTGCTGTAGGTACCAAGGTGCTAAAAACAGCACATTGCTTACTGGTGCTAGCTCTGGAAAGAGGACAAGAAAATGATCTCAGTTCTAACCCTGCTTTTGGCTGACACGTTTTGTTAGTTAATTTTCTGCGCTCAGCAGCTGAAAGGATCTTTTTGTGGGAGTGAGGGAGCTGATTTTCTGCCTTCTAATGCAGGAAATGAGAATCCTGATGTTAACAGCGCAGATGCAGCTGGTGATGGCAGTTCCTTTCCTATTGCTGGAGCTTTTGGAGTTCTATCAACCATCTCTACTGCTGTTCAAAGCACAGTGAGTGAGTTGGGAAAGTAGGAGAAAATGAGTTTGAGAGCACTGTCTGAAGCATCATATCAGGAAACTTAATTTGGGCTTTTGTGAGATAAATAGTGAGAGAATGTGTTGGCCTTCAAACAGGCATTATCTCATGCCATGCTGGCAATTGATGTGCAAGTCATCTTTAGTTTTGTTAGTTGTATATGAAGTGTTGATATATAACAAGGATGCCCAACAGTGAACTGTCTGATGCTTGCATTCTCATGCATGTCACCTCTGTGCTGTTATCTATGCTCCCTCCCTTTGGGGCATTCAGTCAAATGGAGAGTCAGACTCATTCCTGGAATATTTTCAGAGAATTGTCTAGATGTGAAACTCATTCTCCTCTTCAAAAACTCGTGAAACCAGCCCAAATTGCTTGGAAATCAGCTTGCTCCTGTGACCGTGAGAAATAGACTTCAAAGAGTCCAGTACCCTTAGAAACAGTGCCTTTGTGATCTGCTGTCTTGTCAATTTTTCCCATGAATCTGAAATAGCTGCAGATGTTCAAGCCTTAAAAGCAAAAACAAGCAACTGAAGCCCACATGTGTAGCATTTTCTGCTTGGAGTGTCAGAAACTAAATACTTCAGAGTGCTGAGAACCAGCTCCTTCACAGAATAATAATATTTTCTGTCAGATTCATGTCTCTGTTTGAGTGTTGTGTTAAACTGTTGACTGATAATGTATCATGGCACTTTCCTTGTCCTTACTCTATTTTTTTATGATTAGGGTTGAATTCTGGGGTGACAAGGATCAATTTGACTTGTCTAGCGTAACATGGCCTCAGTCTCATTTCTTCAGCTATATGGTCTTCTGTGACTTTTAAGCACTGACAATATCCAAGTCTGTTTCACAGGGAAAAAGTGTTATTACTGGAGGTCTAGATGCCTTGGAATTCATTGGGAAAAAGACAATGGATGTGATAGCTGAGGGAGACCCTGGATTCAAAAAAACAAAGGGCCTAATGAACAGAACCTCTACGTTGTCTCAGGTACAGCTGTTCCATATCAATGTGCTGGTTTCTTATTGTTTTTTCTTCTTTTGAGATCCTGTTGTTAAGCAGCCATCTCTTGCTATTGAACCTGAAGCTTTCTCCTACCCAATTCTGTATCTTCTGGTATTGACCTGAGTCCTCTGCATTTCTTTTTCAGGTCTTACGAGAGGCAAAGGAGAAAGAAGAGCAGCAGACAGCTACTGAGGTTACCATGACTACAGAGAAGAAAGCCCATTATGGGTTACTGTTTGATGAGTTTCAGGGTCTTTCACATCTGGAGGCCTTAGAGATGCTTTCTAGAGAGTGTGAATCAAAGGTAATGGCCTTGAGCAATTTTCCTTCTATTTTTGAGTTCAGCTGAGCAGGAGAAAAAAAGATCTGAGATGTATGTACATACATGCAAAATCAAGTGCTCAAAACTTGTTACAAAATGATGATTGTACAACTTCACTTTGACTCCTGCATTATGATCTGCTGTTTTTCTTGGGAGCATTCTGTCCTGTCCTCAGCTCCTAGAGCCAGTCTCTTTGCCTAACCAATCTCAGCTCCTGCATTTCTTCAACATCTTATCAAGAGGGTGCTTGTTTGCTGGAGGAAAGTAGTACTACAGGCACAGCAGTGTCCTCTCTGTTTCAGTGCAAGGAGAAGGGCTGGTCAGCATATGCATTCAGAAGTCATTCAGATTTTATAAAGGAATCATTTTAGTATCTCCATAAGAATCTACTGTTCCTAACTTGTTTTTCCTCTTCATCTTTCATGTAGGAAAACACCACTTTCTCATTAGTATTGATCTGTAATGTTTTTACGTGCAATGTAAATGAGTTACTTCATCTTCCATCTTGTTGCCTTTTCTTTCTGGACTTTCTGGACAACTCTCCATTTGGCTGTTCTGCCCCTAACTAGGTGAAATTGGTTCTAAATGCTCTCTCTGGAGAAGAGTTGGACACAGTGAAAGAGGAAATGGAGCAACTCCATGAAGCATTTTCTTTAGCTGAATTCTTTGAAGAAGAAGAGGAGGAAAAGAAAGGTAAAAACCCTAGGTTCTGGAAGGAGAAGCTGGTTCTAAATGAAACTCTCAATGCAGAACCAACTAGTCATGAGTCATGAGAGTGCTAGCAGTGGATGTGAAGTTATTCTTTTACTAGATGCTTAATTCTGAAGCCATCTGTGGCTAGGAACATGACTGGTAGCAATGCCTTTCATCACTGGAAGGCTTCTGTGAATTAATTCTGTAGCAGAAATCACTTGATTCTTGCCAGAAAAGGATTAGATTTACTTGACTTCTGGTCTGTTCTTACAGGTGACCCTGAGCCAATATTCATAATGCAAGTAGACACCAGGTTTCCCTGTTCTTAAGGGAAAGACTTTGAATAGGTTGTCTAACCTAGGGGAGAGCAAATGTTTTTATTTTTTAAGTGAGAGTTAGCCAGGGGGCCAAGAGACTTAGAGGTGTCTCCATACAGAGAAGCCATCTGATTCTTGAAGATTATGCAGGTATTAATGTAAATTTCTTGCATTTCTTGTACGTAAATGGTTCATCAGGGAGGGCTCACACCTGCACTTGCTAGCATTTAGCATTTAATGTATCTTCTATATTTCTGTGATGGATCTCACTGCCTCTCTCCCACTGTTAACATCTGCCCTGCCATATATAACAGGAGAAGGCTTTAAGCAATATTTCAGACTCTCCAAGGTAAAGCACAACTTAGTGCATTGTAAAATGCTGTGTTTATTTGATGTGTTATAGATTGCCTGCCTGTAAAAATTGAATTACCTTAGCTAAAGAACCAGGACTGAGAGAGCAAAAGCTAATCTTCTGGCACAGGTGTCTCCACCTTTTTGTAACTTACATTATAAATTATATTTAAAAGACCAGATGTGATGCATCCTTGCCTTAGTTGATGATTCAGGGAGAAATGTGGGAAACAGCTGACAGACCTATGCAAAATTAGTTGTGCATTAAAGTCCTGCTTGTTTCCTATATCTATCTTTTCTGGGGATTCTTTAGCCTTCTCTTTCCTTTAGGAGATGAGGAGTTCACCAAGGAAGTAACAGAGCTGTTTTCAGAATTGCATATCTCCACAAAGCCAGATAAACTGATCATGGTGAGTTGTTTCTCTAAAAGCTGGAGAGATTTCTCATAAGACCTGCTTCTCAGTCTTGCTTTGCTTGTGAAACAGCATGAAGACAAGCTATGTTTTAGACACTTTGAGAATTGGAGTTAAAAGAAATGGGCCTTTTCCTTTGATTTTGTGGGGCAAAATCATGTTCTGTAATATTTGTGGCTCTCAATCAGTGAGCACCAGTGGGTCTTTGCCCTGTCACTGGGCAGTAATATCTGGTGGCAAAGAAAACTGAGCAATAAGCTATCAGCCACTGCAGTGAAACCAACCTACCATTTTGAACTGCAGCCCTCTTCTTGGCACGGATCAGTTGGTTTTACTATGTTCAGATTCTGGTATGAAGAAGTTATGCTCTTCTTGCCACTGTTTCACTACCTTTCAGATCCACCAAGTGGCAGCAGCATTCTGCAGACTTGTTTTTGAAGCTCCTTGGTTAATAATGGCCCTGCTGGTAAATCCCAGCACCTGCTGTTAGAGAAATGAATGTCTTCTACTACATGTGGGCAGCCAACCTTCTACAAAGTCAAGAAGGCATAAGGATAGTTTACTGTGGTTGTTTGATGTAGCTATCTCCTTCCTTAAGGGAGATCTAAACATTCTGTGTTTTGTGGTGTGCAGTGGGGCTTCATTTTAGTCATTATCTTCATACAGGTGAGGACATCTGCTCATGAATGGATAGCACAGTTCAACAGCAGTCTTCCTAAAGAAGAAAAAGAGAGTGAAGAAAACCAGGAAGTAGAATCTGGAGGTGGTGACCATGATGTTAAAAATTCAATAGAGGTAACTGACAAGTGGAATAAGACAACGTCTGATCACAGTGGGTTTATCTGGCAACTGAGTTGTGATTACTGGAACTTATGGGTTTCTATTTCTGCACAGATTTGGGGATCTGAAAAGGCAGATAGTGCATTGTATTATTTATTTACTTTAAATAACAAAGGCTGCTAGTTCTTGTATGATATGGAAGGTTTTCTTCAACTCTTGCAGGATATTCATGCATTTGCCATAAGAAGTCTGGCTGAACTGACAGCATACTCAATTGAAACCTTCCACAAAACTGCAGCTTTGTTTCTGCATGGTCAGAAGCAGGAGGTGACTGCCACAGACAGAGCCAAATCCCTTTCACAGTAAGTTTATTTCTTCATAAATGTGTAGCATGTACTAACCTATGATTAAACCATTTAAGGCTGCTTTGCGATTCCAGGGGGTGCAGGGCACTTGAATTCTGCTCTTGAATGGATGTTCACTGCTGGAAGATAGGGATGCCACCCATAGGGTAATTCAGCTGTTTTATCTAGCTTGAAGACATTTATTGATAAGAAAGGAAACCCTGCTCAAAAACTGTTACAGCCAAGAGAAATGCTTTCCCCAAACTTCTGCTAGTTAGTAGATAGAAATTTAAAATGTAACAAAAACAGCTGTGTAAAAGTGATTTGTAACTACCCTTTTGCTAGTCATGTAGTTTGTTAGGTACATGATGCTGTAAAATTGCTGCACTAATTAATAGCCTGATCATACAAATAATGCATGGAGGATTTTTCTTTGCAGCACGATCTAGTTGGTAAGGATATGAACTGCATAATACTTTCTACTTCAGAAAATAGTACCTGTTAGTTATGAAGCAAATTAGTACTGTTCCTTTTTGAATTGCTGTGTCTATCTTTTGAAAGCTCTCTTACATTTTCAATTTTAATTACTTATTTTTCCACCATTCTTTCCCCTCATTTCTTTGGGGAACTTTTGGATCTTCATAAACTGTTGAAATGCTGTGTACCAGTTTTGGTTTAATTTAACTTTATGTACGTGGAAACAAGGTATTTGTGTTTTACATGAATACTAAAAGAGGATTGTTCCTTGTAGACTGTATTTACTATATAGCTTTCCACTCTTCTTCCACAGAGTGACGATCGTGCTGTGTAAGGAACTGTCATCTTTCTCCAAAGAGTTTACTACGTGCTTAACAATTGCAGGGGTAAGGATTGCATTATAGCTCTTAGGGATGAGATGTATTACTTGATTACAGCACAGCATTGGAATCCTCACCATAAAGCACTTGTTGTGCTTCCTCATTTATGCATGCAGGTTTTTGCTTTGTAGTCTGCTCTCCTAGATTACTTTTTTGCAGACTGTGGCAGCTGAATGTATGCTGAGCTTTTGAGTTCAGCCTGGTACAGAATGGTGGTGGGGGTTGGTGCTGACAGTACTGATGAGACAGAAGGAAATGAGGTTTGTGATTCTGTTGTAGATATTACAAAACATTTAGGTGTTATTGAAGATGGTATCCTTACATTCTGACTGTCTGCAGTTCATTTGAAGATGTGTATCCATAGAGGGCCTGCACTGAATGTGTGTGGATTACCTTGTTCTTATTTGCATGCTGCAGATCCTCTGCACCTCGTGCCTTGCTTTCATATTGTGAAGGGAGCAATGGTGACTGTAACCTTATAGAGGGTTTAGCTTTATTTTGCTTCAAGTAATATGATAAAATTTTCAATTGAGATAATATGTCTGGTCTCTGCAGGTCAAAGAGAAGGCAGATGTGCTTAATCCCTTAATCACTGGAGTGTTTTTGGAGGTCAGTTATGCTGAAGCTTAAAACTTTAAGCTAATATTCAAAAAATAGATATGCTGTTCTTTCCACCTCACTGTCCTTATGCGTGCAGAGTCCTGTAACCCGTAGCCTAAGATTCTACTTAACTATCTGATAACTTACAGAATTTAATAAATGCCTGTAGATCTTCACAGGACATGAATGTTAGTGAAGAGTGAGCTTGGGGTGATCCCAGCTAATAGCTATCATGGGTCAGAAGATGCAGAGTAGTTTGTTCAGATATCTGGATTTCTAGCACTTGTGTAGAATGCTTGAATTCAAACTGTAGACAAGCTCATAAATCAGCATGCAAGAGTCCCAGCATTTCCCAGCTGTTAAGTTGGTCCTCAGTGCTCGTAAACTTCAGAGTTAGGATGGGAAATGGATGTTTCTGTTGGTGTATTCTTCCTTCCTAATGCAGCATGCTTATGTTTCTCTTTGAAAGAAATGCTATTTATCTCTTACACCAAGTAGTATCCTACCTTTAGATCACACTTGATCTTGTGTAGTAGCAGCTTTTAAGCCAGTTGCTTTTTTGCTGAGTGACATAAAGCCCCTCAAAAACTTATATTAAATTGATTTCTAGAAGGAAGCTGTAAAGACCCAATAAGCAGTAGGGTTTTATTTCTTATGTACACCAATCAATGCTGTTTGAAATGAGTATGAGGTTAGTGAAGCTGACTGGTAGCATAATTATTCATGTGGGTTTTTTTTCTTTTTTTTTTTTTTTTTAAACCATTTTCATAGGCTTCAAACAGTGCTTCGTACATCCAAGATGCCTTCCAGCTCTTGCTGCCTGTACTGCAGCTCTCTCTTATTGAGGCTAGAACGGAACTGTCACAGCAATAAAAACCCATCTAATTAAGAACTTCTTGACCTTCTCGCTTCGTATTTTCCATGCTGGAGAATGACGTAATGGCTGATATTAAAAGGGAAAAAGATGAACTGATCACTGCTACTGCAAGAGCAATGATAAAGTGCAGTCTGACAATGACAGCTCTTACAGCTCATTGAGGGATGTGATTAGCATAGTCCGGGCTGGTGGATGATGTGACAGACTTCAAGTGCAAACCGCTTCCCTGTTTCCATAGGCTTGGAGTGGAGTCTCTCTGCTGTATGTGTTAACAAGCTCTTTGGAGAAGCTCTCTGGACCATGGAGACAATGCTGGAGAAAAGGGTAGCAGCTGGCAATTTCAGAGTTAGCTGAAGTCATAGTTGATTGTTAAGTCAGAGAGACATAACTGGGCTTCTGAGTGCTCAGCATTGGAGTTGAAATGGATAGAAGATGCAAGAGAAGGCGAAGATTTTTGATTATCACTCCTGATTATTTTTCAAGACTGGAAAAAATAGAACAGAGAGGGTTCCTTCTTGAGCCATTGTGCAGAAGAGAAGCCCCAGCTTCCTGAAGGTGTCTGCTAATGACTCAGGGATGTGGGATTGGGACTCACTAGGGTGCTGTTATTCGTTCTCTTGCAGAATGCTTGCCTCAGCACAAACTGGAAAAATGCTGATCTGGCCCTAAGAATGTGGGTACTTTACTTTATAGCAATAAATGAAAACTGGCTAAAAGGGATTGATTCTTGTTTGAGCAATCTAATGAGGGAATTGAGCCGTAGGATGCCCCTTTTTTAATGTAACTTGATGTGTCAGCCACAGACTGTTCAGACTCAGATACTGTTTTTTTTTTTTCTAATTTATGTGTAAAAATACTATAATGTAATGCTCCTTCTTGTAAGATATATTAAAGCAGGGGAAGAGGAAGCAATTTGGTTCTGTTAGCAGGAGACCTAATTTGTCTCAGAAGCTGCTTCACGTATCGTATCTGTTCCTTTGTGCTATGAAAGTTCCCTGCTTTGTTCCTTTTTATAATTTCTATCTTCTGAGCTTTCCCACTGGGAAGGAACAGCCTCTGTTGGAATCACAAGAGCAGAAATGCACAGCTTAAATGGAACTTAAAGAAGTCCAGAATAGCAAACCAGAGGTGACTGAGTGTCACACCTGCCTCATTGGTAAGAGTGATGCTCAGATCTTATTTTTAAAATCTTTGTGTTTTAAATTCTTTGTGTTGGTATACCTCTCTGCTAATGCTACTCTGGTTTTACATGCATGGAAAAACCCTTGCCTTAGTCCTGGTTAGGCTGGTCAAATCAAAGTATTTTATTTTGCTTTTTAAAGAATGCTAGACTTGAAAGGATACAATGCATTAAATACAATACAATAAATTATATACTTTTTCTTTACATTGATAGCATTTTTGGAAAAGGATTTGTTTTGACAACAGTTTCAGGTGGCAATGGGCACAAACAGAGCAGCAGGGAAGAGCTGTGCTGCCTTTTCTGGCTGGTTTCTGGGGCAGGGCTACTGTAGGGCAGAGGCAGCTGGGGCATCTCATGGCAGGGCACCCTTCCATAGCAAACAAGGCACTAAACACAGGCTGGGGTGTGAGAGCTCCCACATCTGAGCTCTAAATTACTGCATTGGCACAAAATGTCACCTTGGCTCCTGCCACAAAGCCAAGATTTACAGAAATGTCAGAAGAGGAAAAAATGATGATAACAGGGCTTTATGAAGCAGCAGCTACTTTTTTCTTTTTTCTTTTTTTTTTTTGCAGCTTGTCTACTTAAGCTGGCCTGCAGTGCTTCTGGGTAGAATAGTTAAATAATTAAAGGGAAGGTGTTTTTTTATTATTTTTTTAAATAATGCAGATGGTAGTTCTTTCAGTCACATGCTCACCTGCTTTTTGTTAGAACAGCCAGTGCCCAACAGCGCAGCAGCTTCACTTGTGTGCCTCTGCAAGGACTGCAGTAGATTGCCAACAGAAATAGTTACAATTGTTGAAATCTTGCTACCCAAAGGATGCATCAGAATTCACCATCCAACTGTCTGGAGGTCTTATTGCTCAGCCTTGACTTGCTCATGAATCTGATGAGAGCTGGCAGTGATTTGAGAACTTCTGGTGGTGTTCAGAGAGATGAGAAGTGGCTGAGAATAGATAAGAGTTAGCTGAGATGCTGGCAGGGGCTGGGAGGGGGAAAAAGCCTCCCACAATTATTTTCTTTCCTTAGGAGAGATTCTGTTACTTGCAGCTGCAAACGCTGCTTCCTGGCAGCTGCTGTGGAAAGGTTTAAAACATGAAAAAGGCTTGCTTCTCTCAACGTGCTCCCAGCCTTGGCCCAGCCACGTTCCCAGGGACTCACTTTTCATTATTAACACACACACGTTCAGCAGCAGCAAAACCTCTGACGCAGGAGAGGCGAGTGGTTGTCCTGCTCATTTGGAAGTAGCAGCAGCTCTGGTGCCAGCAATGCTGGTGGCTGTGAGTGAGGGGATGGGTGTCCAGGTGTCCTGAATCACCCACAGCATGAATTAAATGTTCTGACTCAGGAGCAGGAAGGGGAGAGCTTGTGGCAGGAGGAGGAAGGCTGTGGCATTTCTTGCCCAGGTACGCATGCTGGATGATAAGTAAACAGTTGTCTGTAGTGATGTGACTTCAGCAGAAAGATTGGTCTTCTGTAGCCAAAGGCTGCTTAGCACAGTAATCAAATCCAGCGTGGGAGGACATAAATGCCCAGTCCTGTGCTAATTAATGTTTCTGGGAGTGCAGCTCTGCACTTTGACAGCAGCTCACTGCACTGATGCTGGGTGCTGGTTGCCACGTTCCCTTCCACTATCTGTGGGCAGCTCCATACCTGCTGTAGGCTGAGAGCTCAGGTGTGCTTTGTGGGCTGGGACCACTGATGTCCCATCACACGGTAACAACCAGATTCATGTTACAAGATGCTGCTGGCTGTGGCCTGACTGGGGCAGCCCCCAGGAGCCACAGCCGTGGGATGGTGCTCTGTGTCCCCATGTCCCTGCAGCAATGCCAGGGCTGTGCCCTTGCTGGCTGTGGCTGGAGGATGATGGATGTGCCCCATCATCATACCACAAGCCTGGCAGGGCAGGCAGGGAGCAGCAACTACTGTAATAGGGTCACAATTTTCAAAACAAGGTCAAGCACCATGCCTATGGGTGAGTATCCTCATCAGGGGATGGCAGGAACTGTTTGGACATGTAGGGTTGGATTCCAGCTGATCCTGACAGTGAGCATCCTCCCTGCCCTGCGATGACCTGGTGTCGTGCTCCTCGTGCTCATCCTGACCCTCATCTCCGTGTGCCTTGCCTACCTCTTACTTCTGATCTAACCTTGCTGGGAGGACTCATGCTCTGTATTTGGGGGCAGCATGGACTCCCATGGGGCCAGCATGAATTCCCATAAGTCCAGGAGGCTCAATGCATCCATGGGCAGGTTTTTGGGGTGGGTGACCTCTGTGCAACTGCAGCTCCCCTGCAGGGTACCCAGGGTCAGCTTGCATGTGAGTTACAATTGCAGTTGTAATTACTGTGGGAGGAACTTTGCTGTAGATTTGAAGGGTTTAAATGGGGCAAATCTTGTGGGAGAGGTAATACCTTTTATTAGGTGGAGAAAACAAATCAGCTTTCAGGTACACGAGCCCTTCTTGACATTATTGTTGCTGTTATTATCCCATATTGGTGCTATTAGAAACGAGGGCATTGCATTAGAGGGGAAGCACATTATGCAAGTGTTTAGACTTGCTGGTAACTGCTCTCTGCTGACAGCTATTTGCTTAATGATATGTTGGAGCAGAAGCCAACAGCAAGGACGAGCAGAAGGAGCCCTGCCTGGGCTGTGATGCTCTGGGAAGAGGGCAGCAAAGACCTGGTGGTGGAGATTCTTGCCCTCTGGCTCTAAGGACACCTCCAAGTCCCATCTTCTGTATGTGATAGGGCTCTGCCCTTGGTGTATTCCCAATGTATTCCCTGAAGAGCTGGTATGGGGTCGGGCTCAGTGCAGCTGCCCATGCTGGAGGCAGGAATGTCTGCCAGGCTCTATAGGTGTGAATGTGACTGGTCATGTTCTCAGTGTCATGTGCTGTCCGGGGCGGGTGGCAGAGCCAGTTTTTCTGCTCCCAAAGTGAGACTTGGGGAGGAGACCGCAATGCTCAAATAGCCACCACGCTGCCTGCTGCCAGCTAGATGCCAGGAGCCCACTCACCTTTCCTGCTTCAGGTAGGACATCTTCCTCCATCTTCGATGTTGCTGTGGGCATTTACAGACCGACTTATTGATGCTGTGGGCTGGAGGAGAGGAGTGGAAGTGTGGGGTGATGCACAGGGTGAGGCAGGAGCAGCCCCGGGTCAGCTTTGCTGTGGGGCATCTCATGGATGGAGATAGGACATCATGCCCTGTCCTCTCTGGGAAGGGCTGCAGTCCTCCTCAGTTGTGCCTGGAGGCATTGGGACCACACACGCTATCACATGTGATGGATTTAAGAATGCTTGCTTTGTTTCCCAGCGTTCTGTTCCATGTGCACCTCCTGCTTTGCTCAGCTGCAGAGGGAAATCACAGCTCAGCACAGCTGAGCTTCACCTGCCCATGCTTTGGCTCACAGCTCCATCCAAGGCTGGGAGCCCTGTATGGCTGTGGTGAATGACTGCTCATTTGGCACGGAGGCACAAAGCAAAGGCAGCCTCATGGGGCTGGGGCTGAGCAGGAGCTGCTGTTTGGTGCATGGCACCCAGCGTCAGGGAATCGGTTGCACCTTCCTAGGGGCTGCCTTTCCTTTCGCTAATGTTTGATTCTTTTTAATGATTTTAGATTAAAAAGTAATTATTGCTAATTAAGAGCTGCACTTCTAAATTACGGAGAGGAAGTAGATTGCTATTCATTATTAATTAGATCTTACCTTTGCACCGATTGTGCCTTTGTCAGCCCCTACCTGCGCTCTGTGTTTGGAAAACACAGATCAGTGTTATCAACCCAGAGGCCGCCTTGTGCTTCTCTGGGCACGGACAGTGTCATTCTGTGGGCTTAAAAACGCTAATTGAAAGCCTTTACCTCCCACCTCCATCCACCAGCGATGAGCAGAGGCTGCTCTGTAGCTGTGTGCTGGGGCCAAGGGCCGACCCCAGTGCCCCCGCCTGCGGGATGGCCCTGCTCCCTGCCCTGCTGCTTTTCCTCTGCCACAAGTGCCAATTTTGCTCTTTGTGTCTGAGAAGAAGGGTTTAAGCTGCCAGTGCTGGGTTTTTTTTGGGCTCTGTTTGTTCTTGCTGTTTTTAAAGGAATCTGTTTGCCTTCTTCTGAGCTGCTTTCTTCACCGTCTGTCACTGCTCAGGCACTTAATCAATGCTCAGAGTTTTCTCACTGCTGCTGCCTCCATTTCTCCTCCTCCTCTCATCCCATCCCTGGGGGACGCCTCTCATCTGTTGCTTCTCCAGAACCCCAAAGCATGGAGCCTTACTTACCCTTAATTTAAAATACTTTGAATATTTCTGTAGTTTCCACCTGCTCCCAGGTGGGTTTGAACATGAAATTAAGGTATCTTCCTGCATGCTTGGTCTCTACAAACAGCAGGGACTAAGGAGGTATTTTCATCCCCCCCAAAAATCCCGTGATTTTCCTCCTCTCTGTGTGCCATAGGTGTGAGCACCTCGTGCCCCAGAGCCCTCAGAGCCCTTTGGCTGTGGTGAAATGTCGACGATCCTGAAATGTGAGTGTGGGATGGGAGCTGGGGAGGGAGCCTCCTGGGGGGAGGCTGCCATTAATGACCCTCCCCCTGTGCCCACTGTAGGGTTTGGACGGGAAGATAAGGAGAGAGAGGAGAAGGAAGAGGAAAAAAAACAGGAGGCAGAGGAGGAAAAGGACGAGGTATGGGTATGCTGGTGCTGGTGTGTGGTAGGATGGGGCCAGCCTCAGAAATGGGTATCGGTGGCATGGGGATGGTTGCTTTGTACAACAGTTGTGGGAGGATTTTGAAAGCCTCAAAAGGTTTAATTTATATCCTGTCTGCGAAGGGCAGCGGTGCCTGACTTGCGGTGTTCACAGCTGGTGGTTGATGCTGAGCCATCTGCAGCCTGAACTCACGTGGCTTTTCCATTGACAGCTAGCTCAGAGCCTGGCTCTTTCTGTCTGTGTAATTTCTCCCCATCCTGAATAGCAAATGGGGAGCAGGGCCCGTGGTGACACTTGTCCTTTCTTCTTTGCAGGGAGTTGGGGATGCTGACAACAGGAGCAGCAGCAGCACTGAGGAGGTAAGTGTCCAGAGTGCCCCAAGCTGAGCTCCCCAGCACCAACCACTGCATGTATGCTGCTTTTGGGGGGCATTCAGCACCTGGAGGCACCCAGCAGCACCCAGCCTTCCTCTTACACTGTGCTGCTTTTCTCCTTATTCCAGCCCCAGGACCAGGGCCGTGCTGAGGATGATGAGAAGGAAACCCAGGAGTAGACTTGCTGGGCATGCCGAGGAGGTGGGGATGCTGGAGGGGGCTAGCCACTGGTAGCCAAATAAAAGCATTTGGACCCCAAAGAGAGATGCTATTTGTTTATCCTAACAAGCTGTCCGCTCCCAAAACAGCTCTTAAAAGGTGGGAGGGGGGGAGCAGGTTTTGGTCAAAAACTTGAAAAAGGATGGAGAGAAACTCTTACAGCTGGATGGCATTTCCCAGTGATCGAAACCACACCGAAAGCACTCGCAGGGGAAAAATTAACCCCAAACTGCGGGATGCTAACAGGATGCTGAGTGTGTAGCTGTCCCGTGCTCTGCTGCGGCTGGGAGAGCGGCGAAAAAAGGGGAAAAATGGGAAAAATGAGCCGTTACCGCCATCTGCCGGGACTGGGACGAGTGGCAGCAGGGCCGGGGGTTTCATAACAACTCGCGGGGTGTTGGGTAAGGCTTCCTCCGAACGGCCTCACGCCTTCAGTAGTGGCTGTTTTGGACAAACTTGGGTTTAGCAGTCAAAGTCGTGGAGGATTTTACTTGAAACCACAGAATTTTTGGCTTTAAGCATTGTGTTCTCGGAACAAATGCAGCCGGCTCTTGTATAACCACAGCAAACAGCAGGAGTGATGCTGAGGAATGTCGTCTTAATTAACCAGTATAGAGATTAAAGGGAAAACATGGAGATGGAATAAGAAGACCAACCCAGCAGCTAAAGTGGGTTCTGGAAGGCTGAGCCTAAGTGCACTGTGGTCAGGGGAACAAGGACACATCAATGTAAAACAGCCCATAGGGCACTGCAGCTTCCACTGCCCTCTGTGTTGGTACATGGGACTTGTGCATGGGATGCAGCCTGTTTCCAAACCTGGAACGCCCGCAGTGCCTTTGTGCTTTGCTCTCATAGGGTGGGAAGCTCTGGGTTCAATGTTCATAGTACCCATCCTCATGCTGCCCCGAATCCCAGTGCTTTGTGTGCTCAGATCCAGCACGTGCACATCCCTGTGTTGCTGGGTGCTGGTGAGAAATGAGACAGAGAAAGTCTTACTGTGTTTTATGGGCCCTTCTTTGGGCCAGTGCACAGAGCTCTGTGCAAATACAGCATCCGTTTCGTGGCTCAAGGCAAAGCAGCTCCAGTGAACGGCTGTGTGAGCAACCAAAGGAGCCCCAAAGGTTCTCCATCCCGTGCTCTGCACTGTGCCCTGGACAGCACAGTGTGCTGCTTTGGTTTGAAGCCATGGGGTTTCCCCAGAAAGCTGCAGGCATGCAAACCATTTCAAATCACCCATGGTTCTTGACTCCTCATTATGTCTCAGCCCTGATTTGCATCCAGGTGACACGAATGAGATTATAGCACAAGCATCGATGCCAGCCAAGTGTATCAAGGGCTTTAATAATGCTTCCTGGAGGAGGCAAAACACAAGCAAAACATCTGGCTTCTGGAGATGCTGAGACTCTGATCCTTCAATAGAGTGAACTGTATGGCCCCATGGGTGGCAGTGGCTGGGGACAGAGAGGTGTCCCCCAGCACGACCTCTGGGTTTTCCCAGGCTGTGATGGCTGAGCACTTCCCAAGCACTGCTGGACACCAGATCTGTCCCCACTGTGGTGTTTAACCACTGAATCTGCTCAAAACTTCTGCAAAGTTCAACCTTGGATGTGCCCTTGGGTGGCGGGGAGCAGAGCGTGGACAGAGACGTGCCGAGTGCCCATCGTGTCCATCCAGCTCAGGGAAGGGTGGAGTAGGAAAAGGAGACAGCAAGAGAAATCGGCAGCCAGGGAGTTACTTAAGCAAGCCTTGTTTACACTCATCTTCTCCTCTTTATATAACCTCCCCGAGGCAGCAGGAGGAGGTGTGCAGCCTGCACTCAGGGAGAAGCTGAAGGGACTCTGCACAACGCTTGCAGCCATGAGACCGTGGGTATAGAGAGAGGATGGATTTCCACCTCATTTATTGCAGAAATGCCCCCATGTTACAGTGTGGGTGGGTTTGTTGTTGTTGTTGTTGTTTTTAATTATTATTACTATTATTTTTTAATTCTTCTCTGAATGTGAAAGATTTCAGATCAGAAAGGCTGGACCTCTGTTTTGCTCTGAAATTTTCCATCTTGCACTTCGGGGCTGCATTCAGCAAACAAGGGCATGTTGTTACATAAAGTGTCCTGTATGGAAACGAGCCTCTCCGAGGTACAGATCAAACAGAAGTCTTTCCTTTGTTCCCAAGTGACCTCCGTGGAAAATTGCGAGCAGTTTTATTTCATTCCACCAAGAAATGGAAACAGTCAGAAATCCCGAGTTTCCCAGAAAAGCCGATTCCTGCAGCCCTGCTATGATCTGGTAATCCCTGCAGGGCGCCGGGCAGAGACTTCCTACAGACCAACCCTTCTATTTTAGGGCTAAATAGTAGGAAAAGGAAAACCACATCAGAACACGCGTCTCACAAGCGGAGGGTGCACTGGGAGGCTGAATTTCTCCTTCCACTCTGGCTCCCTGGAGACTTTGTGCTGAGCCCTTCTGCAATTTGTCCTCTCATTTTAAACGGGTGTAAATTGCTTGTTGCTATGTTATAATGAAAAGCTGGAAGTTCCACTGGAGCTTTATTCACTGCAGTGCCTGGATTTATTTTTTTCATAAAAATGGCTCTGACTGTAGCAATCCTGCACTCCTTCACAGCACTCTTTTCTTTTCTCCCCTGCAAATGCCTTCTCCTCAGACTCCCATGTTTGCTCTTTCAGGAAAGCAAAGAGAGGCTCTTATTCTCCAAACCCAACTGCGGTGCATTCATAACATTCACAAAGCAACAGTGCTGGGCTGATTGTGAAGGAACACGTGCAATTTCCTCCAGCAGGTACATCAGAAGGGGCTTAAGGGTGATGAATCCATGGATCAACAAGCAGCCTGAACCCTCCAAAGCTGTGCTGTCAGGGCACCTGGAAACAAAGACCAGGGGGCAAACCAGCATGGGCAGAAAGCACAGGCAGAAATGCTGCTCCTGCAGATGGGGGGGGGGGGCTTCAGCTTTCTCTGGAACACCAACGAGCTGACTGTAACCATGCACCATGGCTGCCCCATGGGCATCCTGCGCTGTGGTTTGGCCACACATCTCGAGGCTACCACCCAGAGAATGGAGACAGTTCTGACCTCAGTGTTTCTGCATCCATGCCTGTGGAAAAGGGCACCTATGTATCTTTTCTATAGGATTTGCTACAAGACCGTGTGACCATGCTCTGCCCACCTCATTGCCAAGGTGTCTGTATGAGTGATACAAGCCAGACACAGACCTGGGCTCCCCCTCCTTCCTCTCCTGTCTCCAGGACGCCCAGTTACATGAGCACTGGGATAGCATTACATCACAGCACTGTCTGCCCCATCCATGTGACAGCCAACACGTTCCTCTAGGAACGACAATGCCCCGGGCACAGCCTGTATGACTCAGAAAGGAAAATATTAAAGTTTTCTTTAAAGGAAAATATTAAAGCTTTCTTCAGTTCCCCAATCTTGCATACAGCTGATCCTCCTTACCGAGGAGCAGCTGAGTTTTGGGGCTCAGGAACAACGCTGTAATTGATGTGACTGCTGTCTGCCCAGCGTCGAGTCAGCACAGAGCAGTGTGGCAAAGTGCTGCAGCCACCAGGGAGAAAGCAGGCACAGAGCTCCTGCAGAGAGCTGAAAGAAAAGGTGTGTGTTACAGCTGTGAGCGCAGCCACCTCCTGCAACACCTCCCTCCTTTCCTTCACTGAGCAGAGCTGGCTCTGAACTATGTGCTACAAACAGAGAAACCTGGCAGCTGCACAATGACCTGGACGGAGAAAAGGGATGATGCAAAGAAGGCAAAAATTCCAGGAAGCTGCTGTGCTTGTTGACACGCAGGGAAGCGTGAGTTGCAAACAATTCCTGCGTGCTGTTTGCACGTACTGGGGTATGGAAGTCATTCTTTGGCCCAACTCTGAATGGTGCTGCATGCAGACAAGCCAGGATCCATGCAGGAACAGAGCTGCACAGGTGCAGAAACACGTCCCAGAACCTTATCCTATGCAGAGCCTCATCCTGTGCAGGCTGCTCTGGCTCCTATCCAGCTGTGCTGCATCCCTGTGCTGTGGCAGTACTGCAATCCCTTTGCCACTTCTTGGCTGGGATGCCGACACTTTCCTCCTCCTGGCATTTTGGAAATGGGGAAACATGTCTCTGCACAACAGGATTTTCAGGTCTGATGGAAGTCTCATCCATGCAGGAGGTGATGGGAAGAGCAGAGAAGGGGTGGAACACGGTCACAGTGTGCATAGCGTGAGTCCTGCCCAGAGAAACAGCTCTGTGTGCCCCATACATGAGTGTTACCACCTCCATGCCACTCCTTTACCCCAGATATGTGAAAGAAACAAATGCCACTGCTTGCAAGAAGCATTTATGCACTAAAAGCAAGCAAACAAGTGTCCCACCTTTAGCATTTAAAGAGAAAAACACCCCACTGTGCTCTGCAAATTGTGCCCTGCCACAGCCTTCTGCAAAACTCAACGTCCTCACCCGGCCAGCAGAATGGTTAACATTAAGTATTTAAACCTCTTATTATTATTATTGCAGTCTGTCCTGAGTCAGCACAAACACCCCAGTGACGAGCGAAAGCATTTGGAGTTCAGCACTTGCTCAGCACTTACTGGAATGAAGGAAACAATCCATCCTTGCACTGGTGCTGACAAGCCCGGTTTCTGATGGATTGGTGTGTTGTTGCTGATGGATTTTTATGTGCATTATGCAAAAGCAGTGGTGTGAATCAGGAGGTGCAGAACAGAAAACCTGGGGACAGCACAGGTCACCCTCTGTCACCCTCACCAATCAGTGGCTCCCCGTGGCCACGGGGAGCTGCTTTCTCCCAGGCTGAGCCACACCAGCAGGTGATGGGAGCACACTGTGGGCACAGTGCTGCCATGTAGGTCATGTTGGCTAAAATCACCCCGTGTGTGTGGCTCATGAACAGGTATTGCTCCAGGGATGATCTGGAGGTGGGTGAGGACTCCCTGGTTGCCCAACCCCCACTGTGCCCACTGCCCGCGTCCCTCAGTGCTACATCTCCACCATTCTCAAACACCTCTGGTGATGATGACCCCATCAATGGGCAGCAGTGCCATTGCATCACCACTCTTCTGAGATGAAACTGTTAATAATATCCAACCTGAACAAAGCTCTGGGGCAGGGGGCTTGGGGGCACTGCTGCTGAACTGGGCCTGAGCTTCCCCCTCCTGCAGAAATCCTATGCAAAACGCAAAGCCCTCCGAGCACACGTGCAGTAATTAGGTTTTGAACTTTTCAGAGCACTCATGTGCTGTTTAATGAAATCACAGCGGGTTTTGAAACCAAACCTGTTCTGCAGCCCCGCGCTCTGCCAGCCCCTCCCTTGGTTTTGCCAGCACTCCCGCCCCAATGGTGACCTCCCTCCCTGAGCATCTCTCCCAGCCTGCTCCTGCCTTTGTTTGGCTTTTAGGGACAGACAAAAGAGCCGGTGGGGAATGTGCATCATCCTTACATAAAGTCTGATCTACTAAGCTGCTTTTGGCTGTTTTTCCCAGCACCGGCAATAGGAGAGCTGTCGTCACCTCAGCGTGGGACCGGGAAGGGGATTTTGCATCACAGATTTTGGGTTGCTTCAGCTCTGGGTCTGCAGGTCCACCTGCAGAGGAGGGACGCCCCTTTCTCCCAAAGCATCCCGCAGGGGTCCACACAGTACAGGAGACGCACTAAAGGCACCCCAACCTCCCTACATTCCCGGGGACACATTCGCAGCGGGCCGGGGGTGCTCCCCAGCACCCTGATACCCAGAATCCAACACCAGAACCCCTGTAATAGGAACGGATATAGGACCCCCCCCCGGCACTAATATCAAACCCCGACTCCCCTGCCCTCCCATGGCGCACCGCGATGCCCCACGCCGGACCACCCCGGGGTCCCCGCACGCCGTTCCCAGCACCGCCCCCGGTGCCGCCGACTCCGTTACGAAACGCGGCCGGGGCGGGGCGGCGCGGCGGCGGCGGCAGCCAATGGCGATCCCGGCGGCCCTCGGTTCGGGTGGAGGGGGGGGTCGTAGCGCGGAGCTCCGGCACCGCAGCGCTCCGCCGGGCGCCCGGGGCAGAAAGGGCTGAGCCTCGGCTATGCGTCCCTGATGACATCTCGGCGCTCGGAGGCTGTAGCCATGAGCAGAGACCTTTCCACCTCTTCCTCCCCACCTCGGGTGGGCAGCCCCATCCCGCAGCACCCCGGGAGCGCGGAGATGCTGCGCTGCCCGTCCTGCCGCCTCCTCCTCTGGGAGCCGGTGACCGTATCGTGCGGGCACACCTTCTGTAAGCCGTGCCTCGGCGGGGCCGTGCCTTCCCGCTGCCCCGTGTGCCACCGGCGGCTGAAGCTGCTGGGCGTCGAGGCGGTGAGATGCAACGTGGTGCTTTGTAACCTGCTGGAGAAGTGCGAGGAGAGGGAGAGCCGCTCGGCCAGGCTGGCGGCACGCATCCGGAGTCGTCTTGCCCGTGGGAACCTGCAGGATGCTCTGAGGATGGCCCAGAAGGGCATTGAGATGGGTAAGCAGCATGGGGCCCGAGGGGCTGACGAGATGATGATGACACAGGAGGGGCTGTGAAGGGATGAGGATGTGCTGTTGGAGGGGGTGGGTACCAGTGCAGGTCATTTTGTCCCTGCACCATGGTAACCTCTGTGCTGACAGCTGGGGCTGGGCACCTGGGGAGCTCCTTAGGAGTGCTAGAAGTGTTGGAAAGGAATGGGGAGGGCAGAAACACCTGCTGGGCTTTGCTTCTGGGTCATTCCCACTCCTGCAGAAGACCATCATCAGCAGAGGGACACGGCCTTTGCCAGGCCATAGTGGCTGCTTATCCCCAGGGTTAGGGCTTGGTGTCCCATTGCCATGTGTCCTTGGTGTCAGCAGCAGCTGGAGAGGAAAGAGCTCTCATTAACAACCGAACTGACAAAGCTGAGTTGCACAGCTTCCCAGAGTATTCGGCATATATGATATAGAAGAGGACCTGGAGGGGGAAGGGTAGGGGTGATGGAAAGCAACTGAGACTAATCTAGTCGGGGACAGAAACTGAGCACAGCCGGTGCTCAGCAGGGCCCCCTGACCCCCTTCTGCACCCGGCACTAAGGAGACATTCGCCTACGGGACTGGGATCAGGCCCAGGAGGTTGCTCTGCTTTACTGTGTGTCCATAAGTGGATTTCTTGGAGAGTGACGCTGCTCCAAGTGGGGTTACACAACACGGCTGGGAAGCAGGGGGCTGGGGAACAGAGGCATGAAGGTCCTCTTTGAGTGAGCAGTGTTTCTATGGCACCAAGCTCTGCTCCCGCAGCACAGCATCTCCTCCTCATCACCTGTGGGATGAGTGCCAGAGGTGTGGGGTGTACCGCAAAGCAAAGGGCCAGCAGGGAGCAAGCTGTGTCCCTTTATGCAACCTCCCAAAGCACTGCATGGTCTTGTGTGCCCTTTGTTCGGAGCAAACACACGTGCATGGTGCTCTGTTACTCACTGTGTTATGGGCTGACTTTCATCTTGCAATTAGCTGTGTGAGTAGAAAGAGTGAACTACTGCAAGCTCAGTGCTTGGGCTTTCTTTGCTGTGTGCTCAGTTTGCTGTTAGCTGGGGGAAATCCAGTTTGGGACAGTGAGGAAATAGGGATCAGTGGCAGCTCCCATAGAACCGCAGGTGCTGCTCGGGCTGTGCCAGTGAGTGGTGCTTTGGGGCTCAGTGCTGCTCAGGGCAGGAGCTGTGGGCTTTGCACAGAGCCCACTGGGACACCATGTGGCCAAAGGGAATAGAAAAACTGGAGATAGCAGGTTGACAAAGTGAACCAAATAGTGCTGTGGGTGGTGTAACACAGGAGGGCTCCTCAGGCACCGTGCTGCCAGCTGGCTCACGTCCCTGATGCTTGGTGATATCATACAGCAAAAATAGCTGCAGCGGCACAGAAATGCAGAACTCACTGCCCGATTTTACGTGTCTTATTTGTGCTAAATCAGTCACTTTGTTGACAGTCTGTAAATGTTTGAATGTGCTTGCTGATGTGGAAAATAAGCCTCTGGACTTTGTACTCGTGTTTTCACCTCTGCACGTCATTAGGAGCTGCAGTATCTCATCTCCAGACGTGTGCAGAGGGCTGAACTCCGGCACAGCCAGTTCCTGAAGTGCTGCGTGCTGAGGTCCTGATCACAGCACACACACACACACACACACACACACACACGCACGTAGGCTCACAAGGAGCACTTGGTGCCCAGCTGCAGCCCAGCCTGTACAGCCCTATGTGCACTTTGGGGTGCTGTTTTGCAAACGCCCCTTGGTGCTGAGATCCCATTGGTGATATCATGCTGGTACAGGCCTGGATGCCCTAATTCCTTTCCTCTGTTTCAGCCCTTGCTTGCATTTGGAAACTCAGAGCCAACTGGTGGGGAGGATGGGAGCCCTCCTTGCGCTCTTGGCTTTGCCCCCTTCTGGGGACAGCAGTGGTGGCTTCCAAAGACTGCACCATCCAGTCCCCAGCTGCTGGCTTGTTGGGTGACACGTTGCCCCAGGTTCCATCATGGAGACCCTGATGGTGACAGCCCCCATGGGGAGCACGTTCTGTATCCCAAGAAGATGGACAATGTCCCAGATCCCACTGCGATTGAAACTGAGCCCCACAGCAGTGGTGCTGCTTGGGGCTCTTGGCACCAGGACCCACCTTTCTCTTTGCAGCCCTGGAGGACACATCCCTGCGTCTGTGCCGGGCAGAGGCCTTGGCAGCCCTGGGGCGGTATCCAGAGGCGCTGCAGGACCTGGAAGCTGTGTGCAGGGCTGAGCCCATGGAGTGCAAGGTGAGCAGAGGAGGGCAGCTGGGGGTGTGGCGGTGCTGGGGACCTCACCTCACTGCACAGCGGAGTGATGTCCCCCTTTTCTTCTCCCCCTGGGTATTTCCCCTTTGCTGGTCACAGAAGGTGGAGAACTTGTTAGCTGCAGGGACAGATGTGGCTGCTCCAAAAGTAATGCTTCCTATTGTATTACATTGGCCCCAACACTCATTGGTGCTTGCTGAATGTTTATGGAGCCCAACCAGTGAATGTAAGCAGTGAGTGGTGCATTTCAGAAGTAGAAACAATAATAGTGGTCACCTCAGCTGGTGTAAATTTATATGAGCACAGCACGCAGGCTCTTGTTCATCACTGGTGAAAATGCATAACTAGTGGTAGTGAAAAATAGTGTCTTGTAGCTGAGAAGTTGCTCTATCAAATCCTGTTACTGTACTCTTTGTATCTGTTGTGGTTTCCATGGAAATAAATAGGAAGCATTACTTTCAGAGCAACCTATATACATCTTAATCCAGCCAGTTACTGGTTGCTGGGTCCAGCACGTGGTTCACAGGCAATCCTGAGTTCTCACAGCTACTGGCTTCAGAAATAGACTACCCAAATTCATTAATTGCTAATATGGGACACAAGCTCTCTGCAGTGTTAATGGGAGGATCTTTGCTCACGTGCTCTTGGTGAGGACGTAAAGGATGCTGATGTGCAGGACCACAGCTTGGGGCTGGGGGAGGTGTTGGGATGCCCGCAGAGGCATCACGCCTGGGATTTTGCCTACTTCTTTGCACATGTTGGCGATCGCTGTGCAGCTTCAAGGCAGAAGCCTTTACCCCTTCACAAGGTCTCTCTGTAGGGTGGGAGTGAATCCAGCAACATCGCTGCTTGGGGGGCACACAAGGGACACATTCTCAGCTGGCAGCTGGCCTGCAGTCAGCATAGGTTTTTCTGTGCTCTGCAGAGCTTCTACAGGAAAGGGAAGGTGCTCATGGAGATGGGACGGAGAGCCGAAGCCCTGCTGGCATGGGAGCACTGCCTGATGCTCAGTCCTCACTTCCAGCCCGTGCAGAGAGAGATGGAGAAGGTAGGTGGGTCTGCAGAGTGGTGAGTCCCGTGCAGTCCCATTGCTCAGGGATGTGCCCTGATGTAAGTTTGCTGAACTCAGCCAGCACTGGAACAAGCGGCCCTGATGCTGTGGTGGCCCAGGGTGTGATTTGGGGTCTCTGGGTCACACACCTTCTCCCAGAACCCTGCTGAGCCCTGCTTCCTCCTTGCAGGTCCTCACATGGGAGGATGCTCCTCAATCATGCGCTACCCACCATGGCTCATCAGGTCCCCAGGAAGAGCAGGATGAAGGGGATCCTGCATCCTCCTCCACACAAGCTCAGGTAATAGGTTGCAATGGGGTTTAGCATCCCTTTGGGACACCCCAAATCGAGGTTTCCCAATGATGGGGATGGTGAAGGGCAGCTGTACAGATCCATACCCGCGGGCACATGGTTGTGTAGCAGGTGGTGAGAGAGCTGAGGAGGCTCCTCCTGGTTTCCAGCCCTCTCCCAGTTCTGTTCTGCAATATTTTTCATAGGACTTCAGACTCCTGTTTAAAACACAAAAGTCACATAACATTCAGGAAAGGAAAAAACAAAACAAAACAAAAACACAACAAGCCCTTAGAAAATTTCAGTTTTAATGTTTTTTTTTTTGTTTTTGTTTTTTTTTCTCGGTAAACACAACTGAGAACAATTCAGCCCATTAGGAGCTATTAAGAAAAACTCACAGTCTGCTCTTTCTCCTTGCTGTGCCCAGGACCAGGAGGAGGAGCTGGAGGCTGGCAGGGAGGACAGGGTGTCTGAGCATGGCCAGGGGACACCTGTGGGACCGTGGGGAATTCCAGGGGCTTCGACACAGAGGGAGGACAGGCAGGAAGGTGAGTGCCTTCTTGTGCAGCACAGCAGGCATCTGAGTTTGCCTAAATCATAGAATCCTTAAGGTTGGAAAGACCGCTAAGATCCTCTAGTCCAACCACTGACCCATCACCACCGTGCCCTTGTCCCTAAAGCCGTGGCGATCTCCTGTGGCAGTGCAGCAGACCTCCATCTGCTGGCTTCTTCGTGCCACTTCACTTTCCGGTGCCTCAGTTTCCCTGCAGAAGGAAGAGGAAGAGATGCTGCCTTCCTCTGCCCCCGATGTCTGAGCTGTGGCTGAACATGGATGGGTTGTTGGCTGGGTTCATGTTGCGTCACTCAGTGTTTTTGTTTTCAAATTCCAAAGCGCTTTGTGTGAGAGCTGATTCCTCACACCTCAGAACAAGATTGGAAAGCAAAGCTTAATTTTCAGGATTGAAACAGGAGGTTTCTTTTCTTTCCTCCTCTCCTTTTGCCACCAGTTAATGAAGAGGAAATGGCAGCAATGAGTAACCTGCTGCCCCTTGAGGACCTGCTGAGCGTTTCTGACTTGGAGTGCTCCCTCTGCATCCGGTGAGTTCTCTGGCTGCTTTTTGGATGAGGAATTAGAATCACAGAACATCCTGAGTTGGAAGGGACCCATCCATCATCGAGTCCAACTCCTGGCTCCACACAGAACCATGTAAAAATCAGACCGTATGTAGCACCCACCTGGTTCTGCTTCTTGGTTTGCATCTTTCTTCTCCTCTTAATATCAAATGCAGTCCCCAGTGCTGCAAGTGAGGTTTGGCAGAAGTAAGAGCTAAGAGGAAACTCACACACTGGTGGGGTCCATGGGACCCCCAGGGACAGGGAGCTCCGACCTTGGACAGTTGCCATCTCACTCATTGTGCAAATCTGCCAGTCTCAGATCAGGCTTCTAATGAATGGAATAAATATTTACATTTAATTAACAAGTGTTGCAAGCAAAGGTTGGTTAAAACAGCTTTAGTGAAAGCGAATTACGTAGCTGTGTGCTGCCTGGGCTTGGGAAGCACAGTGTGAAAGAGCTTCCAGCGGTGTCTCAGCCCTGCAGCATTGCTGTAGATTCCCCTTGAAGTTTGTAGGAGGGGATGTGGGAAACACCTCGATCCTGCTGGAAGCAAAATCCCTTAAGATCTTACTGTGGAATCTTTTCAAGCCTCCTGCTTGCAGAAATGGGACTTCAATGAGATGCAGGTATGGGGCTGGGGGTGGCTGGGAGCTGTGCTTGCAGCTCCATCCTCACATCAGCATGCAGCGAGTGCTTTGTGGAGCTGAACCCAAGTTGGATTTTGAACTCCCAGCCCTCTGACCTTCTTCCTGGACATCACCATGCTCCTTCCCATTCAATCCAGTGACAGAGGCTCCTTTGCAGGATGTTCTTTGAGCCGGTGACGACGCCATGTGGACACACCTTCTGCAAGGAGTGCCTGGAGCGCTGCCTGGACCACCGGCCCAACTGCCCACTCTGCAAGCAGAGCCTGCGAGAGGTGAGGGCTGGGGGTGAGGCTGGGGTCCCTCTGCCTGGGGTGGGGACAGATAGGTGGGAGAGGACTCAGTGCCTGTCCCAGGGATGTCAGCTCTGCTCATGCAGGAATGACCTGTCAGCTGAGAATTAGGACCAAGAAATTTGTTTCCATGAGATGTCCCAGTGATTGAGTGAGATTGTAAATAGGACTGAGAATTAGAGAGAGAGAGAGAGAGAGAGAGAGAAGGAAGTTAATGGTAGTTACTTTTAAAAATGGAAATGGATGGAAAGCCTGCTAGCCTGGGGACTTGACTCCATCTTTTATGAAAAGAGATTCAGATGAGCCTATCAGGAAAATCAGGTTGTCATACACGGATGGACCACATCAGAGCCAGTGACAGGATGCTGTGTTGGATGGATCCTGGGTCTGATCTGAGTCTGGAGGTGCTGTGAGGCTGATGCAGCCCCTCTGCATGACCCTCCCCCCCCCCCCCCCCCCCCCCCCAGATGGACCTCATTCTTCACAGCTCTAATCTGAAATTACCCTCAGCTCCTATATGTGTGAGTATCAGAGCCTCAGGGTTCCCCTCCTGCTCCATCCAACCCATCTCTCATTTCTTGCAGTACCTGAAGGCAGGGAGCTACAACCCCACACTACTGCTGCAGGACATCATGCTGGCTGCCTTCCCCGCACAGCTGGCTGAGCGCCGTGAGCTGCACCGGGCTGAGATGGCTGAGCTCTCCAAGTAAGGGACCTGCCCTGTGTGTTGGGCGTGGGAGGGGCTTCTCAGGTGGCATGTCCCATTTCTAGGACTGCACCATGGTGGTCTGTAGCACGGCATTGCTTTCTGTGGGTTCGTGGGAGCTGACCCAGAGCCTTTGTTGGATTTAGTTTTGGGTTTTTTTTGCTTGGGGGTTTCAGAGCAGTCTCCACTCTTCTCTTTCAGCCTGACCACCAACATCCCCATCTTTGTGTGCACCATGTCCTTCCCTGGTGTTGCCTGCCCTCTGCACATCTTTGAGCCCCGCTACCGCCTGATGATCCGGCGATGCCAGGAGACTGGCACCAGGAGGTTTGGCATGTGCATATACGAGAATGGGAAAAGGTGAGCGCCAGGGCACGGCTGCTGCTTTCTGCCACAACTTATTTAATCCTATCTGCACCTATCCCATGTTCCTAAAATTTGGAGTAGAGGGAGAACGTGGGGCAACTTCATATCCTGTGCCACCTTGAAGCGGTATCTGTTGGGAGGGTATCTCTGAACTGCACGCTTCCTGTGTGTCCTCCATTTCCTTTAAAGTGGCTATCCTTCTCATTCTCTGCCCATTACAAGCTGCAGTAGCACACTGAGCTTCTTTTTGTTGCATTTTCCTTGGTCTCAGATGGGCTCAGCCTTTAGGCTCCTGCCCCAAGGACTCCATTAAACTCCTATACTTAACAGGACAAGTCTTCCTGGGGCTTAAGCCCTCCTGCTTGAGAGAGATGGGATAAATAACTTCTTATGCCCTTTGGTGAACTTGTTACTGGTATTCAGACCTGTGGACATCAAGGCAGTATGAGGACCTAAGGCACTTTTTGCATCAGGCAAACCCAAGGAAGTTCTCACTATTCCCTGCCCTCTTGCAATGAGTGCTAGCAGAGTTAAGTTCTGATTTTGCACCATGTCTGTCCTTGGAGATGCTGCATGCGGGAGGAGCAGCTCTCACATGTCAGCACCCTGCTCAGGCCCCGTTTCTCTCCCTCTCTCCACCAGCTTTGCAGACTATGGCTGCATGCTGGAGATCCGGCAGCTGGAGCTCCTGGCAGACGGCAGGTCGCTGGTGGACACCATCGGTGGGCGCCGGTTCCGAGTGCTGAGACGTGGACACAGAGATGGCTACAACACAGCTGACATTGAGTACCTGGAGGACAAGAAGGTGAGGGCAGGACCAGGTTAGGACCCCCCAGTGTGGTGGGCACCTTTGGTGGGCACCGTGCTCCTCACCCATCCTTCTCTGCTCTCCTTCCCTTCACCCAGGTGGCTGGGGAGGAGCTGCAGGAGCTGCAAAGCCTGCATGAAAGCACCTACCAGCTGGCACAGAGGTTTTGGGAGCATGGGGATGTTGCCTCCAGGCACCTTTTGTTGCAGCACGGACCACTGCCAGAGAAGGAAGAGGACATCCAGGTAATGTTGTGGGGGCAGAGATGCTCTGGGGCATGGATGTCCCACCTTTTGGCTTGCCTGGGCTGCATTGGGCAAAGTGGAATTGTTTTGGGATGCATATAAGCTAGCTATATAATATAGTTTATGTGTATAACCAATGGAACTTTTTTTCTCGTTTTTAAACATTATTAAAACATAAAAAGGGCAACAGAAACTCAGAACTAGTGGGGTATTTGACCTTGGTTTTGTGAAACTAATGCATCAATCCAGGCTGGATGTGGCTCTGGGCAGCCTGGTCTAGTGGTTGGTGACCACTTTGAGGTCGTTTTCAACCCAGACCGTTCTATGATTCTATGAATGTCTGATTTAGGGGAAATGTGTGGCACCGAGGGATGTGGTTTATTGGGCGACATTAGTGGTAGGTGGACAGTTGGACTGGGTGATCTTGGTTACTAAATGACTCTTCCTTATTTAGTGTTCTCTCTCTCTCTCCCCTCCAGGCTTCTGCTGATGGCCCAACCTGGTGCTGGTGGCTGATCTCCATCCTGCCCCTTGACCCATCCTTCCAGCTGAGGCTCTTCTCCAGCACCTCCCTGCACGCCCGCCTGGCCCAGCTGCAGCGCGTCCTCCTGACCTTATTGCAGCCCTCACCTGAGCACAGCCCCCAGGGCCTCGTCTGATCCTCCAAACTCTTTGCATGGGAGAATGCAGCCCCTTGGCTTTCTTTGTGCATTTCTTTGTGGTTTGAATCCTACCGAGAGCAACCTTAGCGAGGTCAGTGCTGCTGCCAGCAGTGACTCAATGCCATCCATGCTGCTCCCATGCGGTGGTTGGTGACACTGGAGTGACATGGACTTGCCATACCACAGGAGGAGACCGTGCCAGAAAGGTGGGTTGTGCCTTTAGAAGCCAAAATCCCTTGCTGAACTGCTTTGGCACTAAGATGGACCGTCCTTAGGGCAGAGGACTGAGTGCTGGGTCTCTTCCTCTCTGAAAGACAAGGTAGGGCTTTGGGTAGTGGTCCTGCTGCAAGTGGCAGGAGGTATAAAGTCAGGGGAGATGTGGCACAGGGAGGCCCTGTTGGCTTTCTCCAGCCTCAGCAGCTGAAAGCTCAGCCTCTGGGTGAGAGTTTGACATAAAATTTCCAATGAGAACAAGAAGAAAAGTTCAGTGAAATGATCTGAAATCCGTGATTCCATCCCCTCAGCCAGGCAGCAGGGGTCTGGGTGCTCACTGCTGATGGAAGAATGAAGCTCAGCAGTGATTTCTGTGACTTTCTGCCTCTCAAGCAGTGTGATTTCACCATGTTCAGCATTTCTTTGTGAACTTTCTTAGAATAGAATCTTTGTGATTCTTTCTTAGAATAAAGGAGCTGAGGCTGGATCCTTGACTGTAGGACTTGGGACAGCTCAGGGTCTCCTGAACCAGCACACAGTGAAGTCAAAGGGATCGGTGGCCAATGCTGTGAACCCTGTGCAGGGGAGCAAGTGCCTGGCTGCAAGTGCCTGCCTGCTGCTTGTCTCCAACTAAAGGGAAAAAATTACTCCCTCTTCTGAGGCAGGGGAGGCTTTGCTCTGTGGGAACCCCAAAGTTTTGGGATTTTCATGTCCCATTCATAATTTCAGTGGCTTTAGGTGAAATGTAGGATTAATATCCACCCAGTGAGTCAAGGGATTAACATTTCTTTCAACACCTTATCCCTGCTTTTCCCATACACGCCACCTGGACACTGGACCATGGCAGGGGGAAGAGGCGTCTTCCCTGCACATCACTCCCAGCATCTTCTGCCTCTGGGTGCTGGTACCATGGCTCTGTGTGTGTGTAGGTAGGGGAGCAGCACTGGCTTTTGAGAAGTGCCTTTCTTTTCTGCAGCGTGGTTTGAGCCACCCCATGACCCCCATGGGTCCCTCTATGGGTCTGGTCTATGTCCACAATGGGCACTGGAGCCACATCTGCGTGGTGTGCTGCAGGAAAGGGACTCATGCAAACTCCTCCAGTTCGCTTAGAGTGCCTTTGGGATTGTGTTAGTGTCCTCACTTTTAATTATTTGTTCTTTATCATCGTTGAAATAAAGACATTTTTTTGGTGGTGTTTGCTTCTGCGTTGCTCCTTTGTTGAAGTTGGGGCATCCCAGGTGGTAATGGGGACAGCTGGGGACGGGGGGAGAGGTGGTGAAGTGGTGGAGGCAAGTTAGAGGGACACAGTGAACATGGGATAGATGGTAGCAAAGGGGAAAAAAAGGGCGAGGGTCTGAGATTGTGGAGAACAGCTTCAGCACCTGCTATGGTACCGGTAGAGCACGACGCCATGCGCCGTTCCGGGCCATGCAGTACCGCGCTGCTCCACCAGGGGGCGGCCGGAGGCTGAGCGCGGCGGGGCGGACGGGGAGAGGCGCCGTGCTGTCCGCGGTCACCCGAGTCTCCAAAACTGAGCCTCTTCCCACCCGACCCATCCTGCACCCCTCAGCTGATGGGACATATCCTGTACCAGAGGTATTCACCCCCTGAGAGCTCTCAGGCAGCGTTAGCACCGAGCCCTCTGCCTCTCAGCCCCATCCCATCTCTCCCAGCCTTCCTCCAAAAGCTCTCCTTCCCCTTCAGTCTTGGACTCCAAACATCAGTGACAATTTCCTTAACAGAGTGGGCAAGCAATTAGCTAAAGAGGCAAGTAATTAATACAGCAGGTGTCAGGCTGCACCTCGTCTTTCTTTAACAAATGGTGTATTTCCAAACTAATTAGCCTGCGATAGCAGAAAATCAACACGAGACTGTTAGAGCTAAGATCTTCTCCAGTGAGGCTGTGCTTGCACTGAGATGGGAGCGTGTTATACCTAAAGGTTAATGAAGAAAGGGGGAAAAGCGGCACTGATTTTTATTTTTTTATTTTTTTTTTCATGCTATAGCAACGACACTTTGGAGCAATGGCAGATGGATCACATGGGTCCTGCTTTTCAGTGCTCAGTGGGAC
The DNA here is from genome assembly GCA_035772895.1 of Perdix hodgsoniae. Lineage (NCBI taxonomy): Eukaryota > Metazoa > Chordata > Aves > Galliformes > Phasianidae > Perdix > Perdix hodgsoniae. The sequence continues at coordinate 5,644,644 of JAPSGF010000035.1, read as the reverse complement.
AGTGCCAGCATGTAGAGAGAGGGAGCCTATACCAGGCCATATATATATGTGTGTGTGTATATACAGTGTCATACTGCTGAGAGCCACGGCTCCAGCCACAGCCCCTGTCCCCCCATTCCCCCTACAGCAATGCACTCTCCCTGCTCTCTCCCTCCCTGTTGATTTATGGCTTCACAAAAGCCATCTTAGTTGAAGCAAAATATTTACAGCGCTGATTAAACACCAAGGTAATGGGAAACTTGTTAAAAGTGTGGAACTTATATAAATACAGCACTATTAAAATAAAATGTGACTTTTAGAGAGAACAGCTCTCTCAGCTGTACTGTGTTTACCTTAATTGTTTCCCTCCATTAATTACAGTCTGAGGGGGAGACTTGTGCAAATTGAAATAAATTAATCGAATTTGTTTAGTTTTGTGTGGCTGGCTTATGGGGATTGCAATTAAGTGAGCACATTCGGGGTATTAAATTACATTTCCTAGACGCCTTCTTCCCTTTTCAAGCACCAAGAATGTGAAAAAGAAGGAGTCTTCAGCAATTAGAAGGTAAGTGAGCATTGTGAGCAATGGTTATTACAGCTCTGAGCCTCAAGAATTTCACTCCTTGCAGGTGTTAAGGTTTATCCCTGAGTAAATGCAGCCTGGCTCTCTGCTGTGATAAAGGAGAGTTGGCGCTTACATCCTTGCTGGCTCCCACCTCCTAACTCCACTGTTTGACACAAGGAAAGGAGCTCCCAGAGCTACCCAGGTTCTGACACAGGCAGTGAAACAGAAAAGAAATGTGGGCACTGTGGGGAAGGGAATCACAGGATCACATAGTTAGAGGGGTTGGAAGGAATCTCTGGAGATCGTCTTAACCAAAAGCAGGTTCCTGAAAGTATGTTGGGTATGTGGATGCTCAACCCTATAAGACAAGAAGAAAATCTACACTACAATTTTATTCTAGCTTCACTGGCCCTATTCATGGCCTCTCCTGCTCCAGCCTTGCCCCTGACTAACCAGAGAGATGGGAGCTTTCTTCCAGACCTACTTTTCCATGGAGAAACACAGCCAAACTTCAGCAGGGATGCCAGCACTGAGAAGGAGAAATGCTTCACTTCCTCCCTAAAGAAAAAGGATTGGGGAAAGAAGTGGGGCAGTGGGGACAGGCAGGAACATGGTTCCCTCTTCCCTGCCTTGTGCAGAGCTGCTCACTGCTCTGAACCTCTTCACCTGGCTGTTGCTGTGCCTGGATGATGTATGGAGCGGCTGTGCTGCAATAGGATTTGTACCCAGAATATTGGCTGGATGATAAAGGAGTCTGTCTGCGGTGATAATTGCACCATAAATAGCGTTGGGTTCAGCAGTGACGAGTGAGGCACTCGAAAACCTCACCCTCCAGATTCCTCCCACTTCCTTCCATCTTCCTGACTGCTAACAAGCTGTAGGAATAGCTGCTTGGTTTTCACCAACCGCAGGAGGATTACTGGGCTCAGATGCAGCTGGGCACCATCCTCACCATCAATCTTCATAGTGGGGAAAAAAGAGAGAGGCAAAAGAAAACCCAACAATAACAAAAAACAAAACAAAACCAAGTAAATTGGATCATTACTGAAAAGCAGTGGGTACGGCTGTGGCTGTCCCTCCTCATTCCGTGCTTTTGGCTCCTGAGGGTGACTGTGTTGTTCTGCTGATGGGAGCTGAGAAACTGCCAGCCAGCCCCAAATGCTGACAAACGAGAGCTCAGGCTGGGGAGTGCTGTAGCAGTCAAGAACTGGGAAGAAAAGTAAATTAATGCGGATGGATTCAGAGCTTTCTCTCCCTCTTTGCTTTTTGAGCCTGCAGAGAGCACAGGGACTCTTTTGAAAGAAAAGCTGGGAGTGGATCTGGCTCTGCAGGCAGATTAACCTGCTGCTGAACTCCAAATGATACCTTAAAGCCAGGCCTGCGTGCACAGGGGATTCTTGCTCAGGTCCTCTGGGAAGGTTTGCTCAGTGCTCATAACAGGACTCTGGGGAGCGTGGAAGAAGTGGTCAGTGTTGTAAGGAGGCATCTATTGATCAAATCTTATTCACGGGGCAGGGAATTGCTGCTGTGGCTCTTCACTTCCTGATAAACAGTGCCCTGTTTTGCTGGAAACAGTTAAAAAAGATGGACTGTGTAGCACAAATCTCCAGGGATCTAAACAAACAAGCCCCCAAAAGCTTGCAAGATCCTGGCTAAAAGTTAACCCTTGAGCAGCCAGACATGGCATCCCCCAAAAGCTGGGAAAATCCTCCTTTTTCCCACCCCCTCTCAGAGTGAGGGGCCCACCAGTCCATGTTGGGCAGCCGTTGGTTGTGGTTCCCCAGGGCTGTGACCCTGCAGATCAAGGCATAGAGAGCAGCAGCTCCCTGAGTTCTGCGTGCACCACCAGACAGGCTGCTCAGCAGGCACGAACCTTTCAGCTCTGTACAAATCCATAAGCTCCCCACAGCCTCTCTCTTCTACACATGCAACAAATCCAAAGACCAAATATAGAGTATATTTTTTTTTTTTTTTTTTCCTCCCCCCCCCCCATTCTGGACTGTTTGAGACCAAACTGTTTACTGTGTTTAAGCTTCGGATTTGCAAGTTTAAATCTTTCACAGTTCCAGGTGCAGCCAAAAAGATAAGGGCGTTAGGAGGTGCACTGCTGCTGCTGCTCAAAATAAATAAATAAAGCCGAGATTAATTCAAAGCCGCTTCTTAATACTCAGTATTCCTCCACTATCTGCTGCTATTATTATATTTACCTTGTCTAAGCTGGCACAAAACACTCAGCACAACAAAAGCTGCGACTGCGCTTTGGTTCCACGCTCCGCTCTCCCTTCTCTTTGTTTTGTGCCACATCTCTGTGTGCAGAAGGGAGGGCAGAGCTGTCGCAGCCCCAAGGCCACAGATCCTCCACTGATGAGCATTTGGCACAGGATGGGCAGGGAGGCAGGTAGGCACTGGGGAGGTGTAGCAATCACGGCTTGGAGCTGAAATAAGCTGTCACACTTTGCGCGCCTCTGACAATAAAAGATTTGTGCAAGTGGCAGTGGGGCTTTAGTCCAGATTAAAAGAAATATCCTTTCTGAGAGTCTCTCCTTCTGTTGTCTTCATTTCTGAAAGTCACTCCCTGCGTTTTGCTTTGCCAGTTTTCTCACTTGAGAGCTCACCACCACCCACTGCAATGGGTACTGCTGAGCTCTGGCTCACAGTCAAAGCCTCCTTCCTTCAGGGAGATGGAAACTAATCAATGAAGAACATTAAACACTAGGAAAAGCTACAGCAACTTACCATTCCCCATAAAGGTCACATTCCCACAGTGACTACACGGTAGCACTGAGCTGAAGGCAGTGTGGGGAAGTGACAGCTCTTGGAGATAAGCTCTCATTCCTGTTTTCTGCTGGATGCTCTTAAATGGTGAAAAAAGACACTGCTGCTGAGCTGGCCTGTCATCCTGGCTCGTGCTCAGCTGAGCTCTGATTTTCCATCTCTCTGTGGGGGACCTGGGCTGGCTCACCCCTGGGTTTGTGGGCATGGGTCCTCATACCCATGAGGTCCCACTGCCATGGGGACCACAGCCACTCATTCCTGCCCCAGTGCTTTTGCCCAACCAGACACTCCCACGCTTTGCTGGAAGAAGGGTGATGCATTCTGATCACTCCAGGGATGCTCAGCAGGATGCTTGAATTACAGCCTGCTACCCCAAGCTGCCCAAGATACACCCTTGGGCCCAGCTCTTGATTATCTTACCTCCTTTCCGAAGATGAACGATGATAGGATCCAAGGGGTACAGTCATGAAGTCATGGCACGTGGGAGAGCGCAGGAGACCATCCCCTGGGACCAAGGCAGGAACTGGTGGGACCATCCATCCAAGGCAGCAATGGGAAACCTCTTTCCCTCAGCATTCAGCTGTCTCCAATACAGCTGCTTGCTCAACACCTGGCATAAAGAAAGGCGCAGGTTGGTTGTGTGGCTGTTTCTGTTGATCGCAGAAGAGCAACAGAAATATGAATCCCGAAATAAACAAGTCTCTGTACAGATCCCTCTCCTCATATCGTAGCAGAAAGTTTCAGATATCATCCAGGGAAAGGCTAAATTTCTGGCACTGAGCAATATTAACAAGTTTCTTCTCAGGGCCCTCATCTTTCATATCTATAGGAAGGATGACAGCACTTAATGTCCCTTTCTATTAATATGAAATAGTCCATAAGGCTCAAGTACCAGTGAGACTTCTCTTAACAAGGCCAGAGATCTGTTGATCCTTGTTTCCATTCTGACACAAAACCTGGTTAAAACCTGACTCTTTTACTTTGAGCACTACTGACAGAGCTGAGATGCAAACACAACAGTTCACGTCACCCTGACTGCTCACAACTCCTTTGTATTTAAGGTTGTGCAAGAGTTTGTAAAAAGACACAGGAATTACCATCAGGCAGTGAAAGAGAGAAGAGGAAAGGACCTTGAGCAATGCCACTCTGTGGCAAGGCAGAGCCCACTGGCTACAAACCTAAAGAGCCAAGGCATTTTGGAACCTGTGTGAGCCATTGCATTTTGTATTCCAATTCTTTTTCTCGAGTGCGTATTTAGCTGATAGTAGTTGGACCCCATTGAGTCTCTTGACAAGCAATTTGTTTTTAGAAGGGATGGAAAGCAGCAGGTGTTAATTCCATCACAACACCCCTCCTTCCATATCCCAAATCCTCCCATAGCCTTCATTAATAAGATCTTGTATATCACCACTGTGCCTGGTTGCACACCACGGTTATGAATTTCACGCACAAAGGTAAATGTAAACAAGATTAAATAAATCCTAGTAATTACAAAACACTTGAAAGCACGCTCCCTTCCCCCATTTACTTGCAGACTCTTCATTCCGCCTATCTCACACATCCAACTCTTGTAATCATTTTTTCAGGGGTAGTTTAACTTGTTCCAGGCATCTTACCACTAGGCTGCTTCAGTCAGCAAGGGTGTTGCTGAGGTTGTTCCTTTTGAATGCAGAAGTTTCACTTTCAGAGCAGGCTGAAGCAGAAGAATGATGCACCAGACCAGAGCACACAGTCACCACAGCAGAACCATGGATTTTAGGCCAGCAAGGAGCTGGCTGAGCCCAGCTGACAGCCACAGAAAGGGAGAATGCAGCAAAATTTCATTGTGCTTCCCCATTTCTCTGATGTCTCAGCAGGCTGACACCTAATTCACTGTTTGTTGCCTCTCTCACAGAAGCCCAGCTGAACACTCTGTTGGTGCCTGCAGATCAATCTTACAGAAACAGACTCATCTTCCCTCTGATCCAGAAGAGGTTTCCAAACACCTGAGTCTCCATGCTGAGTTCAGCAACATTGCTCTCCTCATTCCGCTGTGCCACCAGGACCTCCCTCTGCTCCAGCCTGTTGGGGAACATAGATTCAAGTCTGCTCCAGATGCTGATTTTTGTGCATTTTGTGGCTGGGGTGGAGAGGCAGAAAAAGCTGTTTTCAATGCCTATTTTCAGTACCATAGCTTTCAGAGTTATATTACAGAGAGCGTCGATCACCCTTTGCCAGCCACGGTGTAACAGGAGAGGGATGCAGCCCAGCAGGGCTTTGGGAAGCTCCCAGTGGAAGATCTGCAAAGTTTACCTCCCTGTAAGTACCTGAATATTATGGCCTCTTCCCATGTTACAAAAAGGAAACCATCCACATGAGCCATATATATTTACTCATCCCTTCCTTTACTCAGGGCCACACTGACCTCCGCACCTTACTAAAGCACGCTGCATTCATCTTCAGAAAGTTTTGTGAAGACAGCTCCACAAAGCCTAGGAATGTATTCTCATGAAGAAAGAGCACTTAATTTAGTACATAGTACTTTTTTTTTTTTTTTTTAAACAATTCATTATTTCCTCAACACCAGAATTTGCTGAAAGCACTCCAAGTTCTTTTTTGCAAGTGCCATGGAACAAGATAATTGTGCAATTAGTAATGCATCTCACACGTCTTGAAGTGAAGGATTTTTGCTTTCGACAAGCACAAAATGTAACATTTTGCTTTTCCATATTGGGAAAACACTGGCCATTCCTCCTTGTTTTAAGCGTATTGCTGTGCATAATTAATAAAGATAATAAGTATCCTCAACTAAGAAGGATATGTGAATGGCACAGACAATGTGGATAACTGGGATTGCCAGAACAGCCAGCAACTTCCCAGTATTAATTATAGCTCTTGAAGAGGAGCTGTGTCCTTCCCAGCCTCCACTCCCAGGCAATGCAATGCAGAGAGCTCTGCCCATGGCCACTAGCCCATCCGTAGCCAAACTTGGATGGGAGCCCAGCACATCAAGGCAGCCTGGCCCACCCCCTGTGCAGC